>CAXKVY010004070.1:0-85639 GCA_964058915.1 Tetropium fuscum
AAATATGTAATAAATTCAGCAATCATGATTGGATTGTTGGGTACGGTAGATGATGTATATTTAACGGATTACTCGGATATACGAAAGTAAACTGAACAGGTGAATGTGGTTATATGGGCGAAAATCTGCTGATATAACTGATTATTATGAAATGATAATGTTGGCTAATGTTCGCTATAAATATTTGAATGTAAATTTACTGGGGAAAATGTGATAAATAATTACTTACCAAATTATTATCAATATTTTCGTTTTTATACGTACATTCATAATTAAATGTGTTAATTATTCACTATTAATATGATAACAGTAGCAGTGAATATTAATGGAACCATTGAATTATATGTACATGTTCTATTCCAGTCATTTCGTTCAGTTCCTGTGACTGTTCAGTTTCGTTCAGTTCAGTTCAGTTTCTGTGAATAAGAGCAGAATAATAAAAAAAATAAACAAAACAAAAATATATTCTACACTTATGTTAACACAAATATATTAACTACAAACTTTATACTACAAATAAATGATAATATAACAGGGAGCACCAATATTCTTGGCTATAGATGTGACCGCGATAAGAGCGGGCGGAGAGGTACGATCGCCCTTTACCCCTAATATCTATGCAGGCCGAGACCGCCTCGTATCACGTGGCCCTCCTCACAAATGTCATCAGTGTCTCGTGAAGTTGCGCAGCTTCCCCCGGTCCTGGCTGATGGGCCTCACCGGCAGTCTTGCTACTGGCACTCTTGATTTTCTTCGCCGACGTGGAACCCCTTGGGTGTCATGTCGGGTGTTCGAGGGATCCTTCCCGCCTCTCACCGGGTTTTGCTAGAGCCCGACTGCGCGGTATTCAGGTTGGTATGGGAGGATGAGCATTGTAGCTCAGGATGACGGAGCTCACGGTACTTAACTATAGTGAACAATTACCTAATATAATGACTAAGCCTTTACTTTAAAATAGTCACTACGCTCCAGCCGAAACAGAAATGCTGTAAATGTATTAAACGTATAGTCGTGTATAGTCGTACATTTAAATAATGCACATTTATTTTAGAAAATAGGCATACCTAAATTTTCACGCAAATAATTTCCTCTGCTTCGCATTATTTAATATTGGTTTAATATCAATGCAATATCCAAATACTTTGTAGTGAAAATCGGTTTTATGTCATCCTAATTAATGTGGAAACATCTTTTGACATAAAGTAGCGAGAATATAAAATTTCAATAATAATAATTAAGTAAATGTTTCATTTATGACACAGCTTTTAGCGCAGAAACGCTGGGTATGCCTTATTTTATGGGATATACAAAAATTATAAAGAATACGTCATTAGCTTGAAAGCTACGAAGAAGAGAACTTTTCAAATGCAAATTCATGCAGATTTTCAGTTTTGTGTCAACTTTACTGCGAATATATTCATTCCATGATAACTCATTTTAACTGAATTCAATTATATTTATTCAAAACTTTTATACGTGACGATGAAATTTTAAAGGAGTCGGCTTATTAAGTGACAGTTTTTAAGAAACCAATATCAAAGCAAGGCCGAGAGTTATATACCACGAAAATATATTTTTATGAATAACTATATTTAGTTCATACCTGCCAGTTTATATATTAATTTACGATTGAATCCTGTAGTGCTGCAAATATATATTCCATTAAACTCGATTTTCGAACGCAATGCCATGTTTTTTTCATATTCCGAAGCAAAATTAAATTCCGCACATCAAAGTGTATTACCATTTCTTATACCTATCTGCAATATTTTCGGAGTTATTAAGATATTGATTAGAGTTCAGAGGAAATTTTAACTTTTCTTGATAGCTAGTCTTGGAAATAACGTTCTTATAGCAACTGTTGACCATTCGACGAACTGCCTTCCTTAGTTAAAACGTCCGAGCTAATAATTTGTTGAAATCGAAATATTGAGATTTTACAGAATCAATTATGCCGTTTACGTTTGATCAAAATATTCATTATTATTTTGTTACGAGATTAGGCTATGGATTACTTATTTAGTGACAAGAGAAAAAAGTTCATTTTCATTAGATATTGATATATAAAAAAATAACAGGACGTTTTAACAATGTAACGTATGGTAAATAACGAAGCAGGTACATTTTTTTTGTCAAGCTATTTATTGTAATAAACTTAAACGTTCAAAATATTGTGATATGCAGGATATCACGAGTAAGAAGGTATTATTATTACAAGTAATTAAGCAAAACTTAAAATTTTAACCAGTCTCACATTCAAGGTCAGCATCGGTTTCTGAGGTAATTAGTTTTCACAAAATTGCAGACGATTTTCGGGAATGATTGCTCGACGTTTTGATAGTAAATTTTAGTTTGGCATTCTAAAGGGATACCTCTATATTGAGTCACACAAGGTTTTTTCATCCCTTCTTTTGGATCCCTGGCCAATAAAAAATTTAATAATGTGGTGTTCTAGTAAAGTCTTCAGAAAACTCATTATTGTAATAAACTACATTTTTATCTCTTTTAAAATCCATTAAAAAAAAAGTTTATATATTATGTTCATTTCCTTCATTTCCACCTTTGATGAGTTTGATTTTTAAACAGCTGATTTGAAGTCCTTAAAATGAAACACCTTCCGTGCCTTTTTCATGCTGAGTTCCACTTGGTAGTCAAAAGCGTCAAAAAGAATAAATTAAATTAAGACCAAAAAAAACAAAATTAGGTACCTTCTGTAAGTCAGCTGAAACAATTATTTTCTTTGGTTCCTTCTCAGTCTTATCTGTTTCGTATTCCTCTCTGGCCGCGACATACTTTACCTTGTGGTAAAACCTTGTGTGGTTTACCTTTTCCATAAACCACATCCTTCGCAATCAATTTTTGGATCTTCTTTCTTGTGGATGGAACTTTTTAAGTGCAAATTAAATTTCTCACACTCAAAACATTCCTCGCTTCTTAAATTGGCGAACGAAATATTCATATTAGTGACTGTCTATCTTAGTATACAGTGACTGTCTTCATATTAGTATACAGTTCATAAGATGTCCAAACAGTTCATAAGATATCCAAACATTTGGTTTTTTTTCTAAAAAAATCCTTATGCATCAAAGTAACTGAAATGTCACTTGACAGATAAAAATAAGTATTTGCTCTTCTGGAATTATCATCAACCCTTTCACTTTGTTTCGCACACTATTTATGCAACCTAATACGAATGTCATTTGTAGAAAATTATCTCATTTCCCAGAATTGTTTATTAATTTCTGTTTGGCGTTCTAAAGATTGAGCTTTAGGGTATTTTAATTTAAATTTTTCATCACAATGTAATTTAACGCCGTGTAAGACCACTTTGAGATTTAGTTTTATAGACATCTTCCTTTCGGTAAGCGGTACTTCAAATAATCTTCGTTTTCTGGGATTTCCTTTTTAACTGTAGATTTTTTGCAAATCTTTTGTAAATTTGTCCTCAACCTTATCCAATATGCCTGATAAAATAGATTTAACTACGTCGTCAATTTCATCTGCCATCGAATGTTTTGTCTTTTGTTTTTGGGTTTTGGTGTTTTGAATGTTTTGGGTTTCATTTGGATCAGATTGAACCTGGTAGTCTGCTGGAAAATCGAATTTATTATGTTGATTATCTGTATAACCAATGGGGTTATCTTGATTAGCTGTATAATCAAGAATGTTTGATTGATTAGCGGTATAATCAATATAATTTTGGTAGTCATTGGTTTGGACATAATTGTTCGGTTCATAGATAACGTGATGGGTTCTCTGTCATGAAAATCTGTTAAAATTTGCATTTGGCTGATTTGTTGAGGGCTTTTATTTATTCAAATTATTATTGGGTCTCATGGGGGACATATTTTGTTGTGAGTTATGTTAGTTATGTTCAAAAGGTCTCTTTGAGATATGAAAGTGAATTATTAGGTCTTTGTTGATTAAATTTATAATTAGAATTTAGAAATATAAAATTTTGCTGAATGATTTGCTTCCGAACTACGGCCTACATTTTAGCATATGTTAAAAATCGTCGAGATTTAGTGATAACGATTTTAGAGTTGTCTGAAAAATTATATCTAATATTTATAACAAATTACGAATTCAAGAAAATTACAAATAATGCTTTTCCGTAGATGGAGAGCTTTTGCGTAGATTGCACCATTCTACGAAATTGGTTGCAATTAAATAGGAGCGCTTTGAGAGTCAATTACGACTTTTCGTCAGTTGAATAGGATATATTTTTTATGTGGGATATTAAATACGCCAAAATGGAGAAAATTTACGAGCCAATAAATGAATGGCTCCTAGCTGCACTTTAACATGAACTACTTCAGAATTTTACGGCATAACATGTCTAATCTTGTAAGTTTAGCAGTAAATTTGGCATATTACTAGTTCTAATGATAATTTCCTCTTGAATGGTAGTGTCTCACGTAGAGAGTTATAATATTAGTGTGAATAGCTATAATGTACTATGTTATTTACACGAATTACCTAATCATTATAATAATTAAATATTATATCATAAGTAAACATTTCATGTTTCATATATACATTTCAGAAAACACCTGCAACCTGTAAACTGTGATTATTTCGTAAATGATTATTTCAATGATTGTCCGTAGTTTTATTGAGATAACACAGCATTGTTTTTAAATATCTATGCAATATGAGACGTTCCTCTGTTTAAATTGTGTTATACAGGCATACAGGGGCATATCAAAATGTAGTTTTCTGTCGTAAGTTCAAAACCCTGTGGATAATTACGAGCACTGAATATTTAAAAAAGTGTATTAAATATTTCGTGTAAAGCTGCATGTGTTAGTAACATTTCGTTTTTTGAATCACCTCATAATCTCCTTTGTTGTAGGAACTGCATATTTTTTAATTAAACGATGATAATTTTACAGTTTATTTACTCACCCGGATATATATCCAATCGAGTATTTGTGGAATGATCTAAAAAGTTCGTCTACGTCCTGTGCAAACAATAATTTTGCGGCAGCCTAGGTTGCCACTGAGGGAAGAATATCAATCAATTCCTCAAGATAATAACAAAGTTTAATCATTCGATGCCACGGAGACTGCGCTCTATTATTGCTGCTAGAGGTGGCCATACACGCTACTAAAACTTGAAAAAAAATTATTCATTCATTTTATTAGTTTTTGTTTTGGCTATTGATTATGGCATATAGAAGGGAACTAAGACGTTCAAGGGTTTTTATTGCAGGAATCGGTCAATGGGTTATAAAAGAAGAAAAAAACGCGAACTACTATTCACAATAAAAATATTTTAAACTATTCAAACTATTTAATGAAACTATTCAAACAAATGTATGTTCCATAACATTTTCAAACTGTATATCGATATCATCATCTATATCTTTGATAAAATCGTCTTCTGCAATATCGGCTACTTGCACATTATCACAATTGATCACCATACATTCTATGCAAAATATGGAACAAGTAATTTGCAATTTTCTGCTACCACATTTTCCATGAAATATTAAATCCAACTAAAAAGAAAAATATTCGGCCAAATGGCGTACTTATTCAAGTACTTAAGTTTATTGATAAATTATTTATTTAATAAAACATCTCAACTGGAGATGAAAGTGAAATATCAAAACATTTGATATAGGTTACTATTATTCAAAATATTTGGTATATAACGGAACTGAACCTATTTATGTTACACACTCCCTTGGTAAGAAAAATTTGGAACTCTAGGAGTTCCTCTAGGAGAAACTTTTTCATTTACCTACTGTCATAAAAGTTGTTAAAGGAGAAAACTATGGGCATACCATAGGGTAACTAAGGTATATGGCTATATTATATTTTTTTTAAATTTGATGTTGATGTCTGATATGTAGGGGGGGTGTTATTATAGGAGGGTGGGTGGTACAGTTAATAAACAAATGCTTATGTTTGTTAAGGTTTAGCGATCCACAGATAGCTTTTGTATATCCTTGATGTCCTTGTAGAGTTCCTGAAGAAGACATAATAAAGCTATCTAATGCTTGAACAGTAAAAAAGTACTATTTTCTGAGTGACTTTCAGAATATAAAAATTCATAAAAAATCGGCAAAGGATAAGTGAGATAAAGGGGGATGTCAATGAATATAAAAAACCCTCAGACCTGATTACAAGACCCTAAATTGCAGCCGTCGAAGTGCTTTATCATTTTTACCCAATATGTTTCTTTACACAGTATGTCGAAGTGGTGCTACTTTTGGTAATATGGTTGTTTTGTATAATTATGATAATTTCAATTATAGGCTAAAACACTATCATAGTACCAACTGTATAAATTAAACTGGCTATTTTTTATGATTAGGCGCGTTGTAATCATTTCTGAAGGCGCTAATCATAAATACATACGAATATACATACGAATATACATATATAATACATCTAAGGTTGTTCCTTTACTGTCCGTATAGTGGTCCCCTGTATTACATATACAACTATGTAAATATATGTAGGAGTGCATTTCACTTGACACTCTTAAACGATAATTGCAAAGCAAACTACAACAAAGTTTACCGATCTATGTGCAGATAGATGGAGAGCTAATTTGAAACCAGAGGACACATTTATATATTTAAAATAGATACAAAAGTAGAATTAAACAGAAATACGCAATAAAGTATAAAGTAAGTGCACATAGTCTGTGTTTGTCGTATATCACCATGTACCATGAGAAGCGTGATATAGGTTGGCAGCAGATTTGCGACATATCCTTTACATAAGCTCTGAGTAAGTACATGTGCTCTGCTCGCAATTTAGCATGCAATATTTGTCTTCAGAGAATAGCATTCCGTTTCATGAATATCTATCAAAAATTAAATATTCCCACCGGTGCGGCTGCACTCCGCAAATGGGATTATCTTTTGTATTTCTACGGGATGTTAAAACATATGGTACTAAAGATAAAAATAAATCTAAAAATAAAGTAGTTAGGAAAAAAAAATAAAGGTACTAAAATGAAACAGGTGAAAATTAAACGAAATCGAAAAATAACGTGCTTACCTACTATGATTAAATATACAGGATGTTTCATAACAGAGCTATAGTAAAATACTTACTTCGCAATATAACAATGTGCCAAATATGAGTAATGGTGTAATTTTGTGCAAAGTGGCTTCTAAAGAGATCTACTAAGAAAATCGCTAATATGTTTGGTTGAAAATCAATCCCCTTTTGCATCCTAGTATTGGATACCTATGGCAGGTACACTTTATATATTTACCACCAAAATTAAACCATGTTCAATTAAACTACCGTATTATTAAAATAGTTTATTCTCCTACGTATCTATATATATTCTCCTAACATTCTATTTTTGAATGTTCTGATGCAACTTAGTGAAACATTATTAATACATAATTAATACCTAATATAATAGTATTAGTGGGAGAATAGTCTCAATAGTCAAGGGTCAATCTTTGGGCTACAACTTTGCCCGGTGTTCCGGATATAAAATAAAACAAATCGTACATCACTATGAAGATCCTCAATGAAGGTGAAAGAACTTGTAAAACTTCTAAGTGGTTCGTTTCCATATATATGTCCAGATATACAACTGGTAAGTGTGTCTCCCTTATTATTCATCTATGTGCTTATTTCTCTATCTAATGAAGTGCTACAAACCCAAGATTTCTTTTCGCAAAACAAATATAAATAGCAAAGAACTTATAGGTAATAAAATTTATTAGCTTTTAAAATCATAGTATCACAGTATCCCATTGATATCGGACACTTTTTATGATATTGTATGTATTGCCCTTGATGAATTATTAATGACTGAAGCTCACATCGAATGGCGTACGGCCCCTTAAAAACTTAATAGGCTCATGGTTATTACAACAATGATCGGTCTATCGGACTGCATAATAAAAACGCAGATACGCTTAGAAACTTAGCCTCAATAATGTTTTCAATATATGTAAGATTGTTGGAAATTAGAGATTTCACTTTAATCCAATACAAAGAAAACGGTTAAAAATACAAAAAATATTGTTAGTTTAATTTTAATATGATGTTAAGATAAATAATAGAGGAACTCGATATGGGGACATTAAGGTCAATAGTCGTATTATTCTACCATAATTTGGCATGCGGGAATAACAAAAAATGGTAAGGGTGTTTATAGCTGCTTTGGGGATTGTCCTAACAATTTCTTGTATAGCTATCGGTAAGGTTTTGCATAAAGACAAAAACTTATCCGTGAATTAACTCCACATAAGTTATGATGGAGAAAATGGCTAGATTATATCGTATTACTTGGTATACAATATATACCTAATTGCATGGTTCCCTTAGACGATAACATAAAGGAGCACTATTCTACTAATTTGTAATTGTTACATACAATGTTTACGACGGCGGCTTTCGTAGATGCATGAACTTCTGTAAATACTTTTAAGACTTATATTAAGTTTTTAGTCTGCATTTGATTGCAGATGGCAGTAAATGCACATATTGAAATAATCTAGAATAATTAGTACATAATAGTAACGTCGTTTTAAAGGTCTTTCTAAGTACTCCAAAAATTCTGTTTTTGCCGAAAAATGCTTCAGTTTTTCGTTCTTTAAATCTTTAAAGTCGAATACCTTGAACCAAGTTTCAAAAAAAGAGTCTTTGTTAACAGTCATAACTTCCTTTATTTTGGACCTAGCGCATCATAAAAAAACGATCTATTTATGTTCTTACATGATTAATTTTTGGGCGTTTCAATTTTTTTGATAGAACGCGAAGTTTTCGAGTTATTCGCGAGTTATTGATAAGTAAAACACTACCACTATACCAAGTTTTATACCTACCACTATATTTATAAATAATTGTGACTGCAGTTTCGACTATGTATAAATCTAGTGGTGTAAAAGTTAAAACACTACTAACTTTTATCATCTGTCTGTGATTCATGTACTACCACATAGCAGCTTTCTCGATCAAATTTTTGGAAGCTATAAATTAACGTTTGAAAAAACGGTTAATCCTACATCAAAATTTGTAAAGACATTTTTTGTGTAGAATTTATGTAGCACTACTATTTTGTATAAAACTTTTTTCCTAATCCCAATGGTTACTTAGATAAATTGCAAAAAGTGTTAACAATGGCGGCCACTAGGGTTTTCACGAGCAGCACTCAAACATATCCTTTTACTGAGTACCAACATCTAAATCAAGTCTTCAAGGTGATATAAAGATATTGAGATAACTCCCACACTTGCATCATCAAGAAGCCTACGGGAGCTTTTTTTTGTACATTTGACAAGGGACTAATTAGAGTAAATAATAATTTTTAAAGTTAGAATGGTTGCGTTAACTTATATAAAAAGCTAAAATTCAAGACTGTGCTACAGATATTTCTAGCGATATGTCTAATAGGCCCTCACTACGAATTTCTCTCGATAGACCATATTTTTCATAAATGTTTCATTGATTTTAATATTTTAATACGTTCTCTTATTATGTCATAGTTCAACCCATCAAGCGATATAAGTATTATTCAGATAACAGGAATCAAGCAATTATTTTATTCTGAAATATGGGTGGTTGAACCTTAACATTCTCGATAATGGACTTAATAGGTATCCCAGGTTAATTAATAATAAATGATATAATAGGGGCTGTGGGATTGCATTTACATAAAAAAATCAATAATATTTTTTGCTGCGTGGCCACTCCGCAGTTTAATAATCTCTTGAGGCAACTGTGTTGTAGAGTATAGTATAGTATAGTAGGAGGCAAGAAACTGTGATTGAGTACAATTTATAGGCCACCTAATATTAGTATTTTGAGAGTACGATTTCGTAGTCTTTGAGCGTGACTTTAATGTAGATTTCTTAAATAAATATAATTACATGCAACCTAATAATTTTCTAGATCGGGTAATTATTATATTTTAAGATTGTTTTCGATTCAGCGATTCTCAATATAGACGATATTTTGGATCAGTCTTTAGTAACTTAAAAGTAAAAATCTAAAAACAGTAGAAAAATTTCATATTACCGCACTTACAGGGACTCTTCTAATTTTGATTATGAGGCCTTTTTAAATACATTACATGAAATGAACTGGAAAATGACTTTCGCAGACGTAGACCACCAAATGATAGATTTTTGGAATAAAAATGTAATTTTTCTTTTTGACCTATATTAAATCTTTATAGCAGCGACTGTCAACAAATCATCAGCACCTTAGCTAACACCAGATCTTAAATTGTTAATTTAATTGAGGGATAAGTCCCGTCCGAACACAATCGGAAGTTCATTTATGTGGTTACAGGGTTATACAAAATGTTGTTAATATGGCTGTTACAACTGGAAAAAACACCTATTTACAACATAAATCTAAAGTTGACTCCAAGTTTTTTGACCTATTTTAAAATAGTTAAATATCAATTTTATTGCAAAAAATTGGCTAAACAAACTTTTAACTTAAACGGTTTTATTTTAAATCGTCAGTTGTACTAAAAACTACAAAATAATTAGGACTCACACCTATACCTTTCTCAGATTCTGACGTTTGGTGAGAAACAAAAACCATGCCATTCCAACTTCAAGCAAGACAAAAAGATTCCATAAGTCAAATTGGGACTCGTTTTATTGTTCTTGTTGTAATAAAATTCATATTTTTTTTAACGTTTGTCTGACATAAATATTGCCGCTGGAATACTCTGTTGCTTCTCATTTGACGTAAATATTGTCAGTGTAATATGCTCAGGCTGAATTACACTGCTCAGGCTGAATTACACTGGTGAAAAATGATAAGTTGAATTATCACCGGAACAGTATACAAAGCCTCTAGCTCATCAGGAAGTAGTTGAAAAATGCTGTTGCAAGATTTGAAACAAACATATAAACAAACAAACAAATATACGAAATCAAACTAAATAAAACCGTTTAAAAATTTTCATTAGTTTACATTTTCTGACATTGCGATTTTAGTGGACTAACTTTTTTTTAAATAGTGTACAAAAATAGATAGTCGTAGAAGTACCAATAGATAAAGTTGATTATATTTTCAGCATTACATTGAAACTAATTCTAGAAGTACGGACGGTTTAGATTTAACTTTCTTGTCATAAGTTATTCAACAATTACAAACATTAAAAAAAATATATTAATGAACAATTAAGTAATTACTTGCACTTCAATAATATTCCTATCTCCTGCCAATCTGGGTGTCGCCCTCATTATGGAACAACGACAGCAATTGTTCAAGTTACTGGTGATATTTTACGGCCGCGATGCAAACAAACATAAATGTCTAGTACTTTTCGACCAGTAAAGCATTTGCTACTCTACATCATAATAAACTCTGTACAATACTCAATTTTCACTTATTAGGTGAGCCAACATTATCCCTTTTTAAAGTTACCTTTGCGGTAGGTGTCTGAGGATAACATTACAGTTAATGACAATTTTTCAGAATTTATTAATATTGATCGAGGAGTTTAACAAGGTAGTATTCTCGGACCATCGCGTTTGAAGAGTAAATTGTTACTCTCATTTGACTCTTCTGTCTTACAGATGCTGCTGATATGCTGTTCTTACTGCCATATTTCATATTTTTATGTTTCTCTGAATAACTTTATAACATATTTTTATGTTTCCCTAATGGTTAATCGTCCCTTAATTAGGCCGGTAAACGTTTTTTTTCTAAAAATAATCCCTATGTTATATAAAATTTATGTCATCATATCAACTGACAAAACATCCATGGATGTACACTATACAGCTACCACCTTTAAAGTTTTCTTATACATAATGGAGGTTTTCATATCATTTCATGTATCTCAAATTTCATGACGGCTTTTGTTTACTTCGACGGCACATATTTTTTGCAGCTTCTTAATACCAGCATGCAGCAGGGGATAATTTTCACTTATGTTTACCTCACCGTAGGAGAAAATGTATGTTTTCCTTCGGGGCTCATTTTTCAATGTGTACATTACAACCTACACTTACGTTAACCCACATGGAAAATAATAATGTTACCGTAACCACGCATATGTAATCTCTTTCCAAATGATTTGCAGTGCATAATATGCAAAAATATTAAATATACATCTGCATTCATTTTTACACGTTCACAATTATTTAAATTTGATTTCTCATATGTACTTTATTTTATGTAAATATATATTGATATTACGAGGATATTACGGGGATGCATAATTATTATTAGCGTTGGTTTGTATAGGTTTAAATCCTTGTATATAAGGCAGAGAGAGAGTCAACGTACTCGTGTATGTATGTATATAATGTCCAAGGATGTATTTATGATAATCGATTATTCATGAAGTTTAACTTGTAAAATGCATAGATCGATAGAGAACAAAGAGTCCCTTCTAATATTATTTGCCCAGTGAATTTATACGGAAAAGTTAAATGAACTTAAAAATAAAGGAAGCATTATTTGTGTTATTGATATATTGGTATTGTCGATATAAATGCAAAATAAAAGCAATGCAGTATTTCAAGAAACACAAACACTGATAATTATAATAGTGCAACATTTTAACTGATCAAATGTTGACAGAGGCTTTTTATACAATACTACCACGGAACATTGTTATAATTCCCGCTCAAATAGCCTTAATAAGTATTGACTTGATGTAAAAACAAAAAATATTTTGATTTTTTAATGATTTAACAATAATATGATTAATTTCATCCTCTGTAGTTTCTTCGAAATTAAGACAATCTTAATGAGAAAAGCCTCTTAAAATTAAGAGAATTAATCGGAATATTATTAGCAAATATATTTGGCAGTGATTTAACTAAATCCTGTGTGGATTTTATAAAATAATCACTTAAATTATTTGCTCTTTTAAAGAGGTTACCTGTGAACAAAGTTTTATTTCTGTTTATTTTTCTCAAATTTCCTGATACGTTTTCGACAACATCCCAAGTTGCTTTTCATACATTGTCTGATTTCGCGAATTTGTCATTGTAACATTTAATAACATTTATAATGTATATTGTATATTGCAATTGTAGATAGTGTCTAAGCCTTTTCTTGCAATTTATAATTTCGGGCCTATTTTTCCAGGAGTAATTTTCTTTTTTAAGGAAGACAATTATCAAAAATTTTTGAAAATTTAGACACAAAGCTGTCTTATTGTAGGTTTACTTTTTGGATAATATTTGAGATATATACCAATCAGCATGTATTACGGAGTTCAAAAATGTTTCTATATTTATTTCAGTGAAATAACGTGTATTTTTAAATTGTGGCAGTTTTTTTAACAGTTTTTACTGTTAGCTTTTGCGCGCTCTGGTCTGATAGGTGAGAGTTCAAAATTTCGAAAGCGTAATCACAATTTGAAGTGGTAAATATATTATCAATACATGACTCAAGAGTCGTGTATATCTATTGTTACTATAACGTTATAAGATTCCAAAATTGACAAAACATTTTGTGAATATCTTTTATTTACAATTTTTATGTCCATGTTAAAATCTCCTGTTAGAAAAATATGTAATTTTTGACGAACTCTAGTTTCAACGGCTCATGAGATTTTGGTAAAGTTTATGAATCGAAGTAAGTAAATCCCGAAGGTAAAGTTTATGATTCATAATTTACCTGAGGGATTAAAAGTGGATACATCATTCGCCAGGTATATAGAAAAAACCTTTATAGAAACACAGATAATTATTATTAAGTCACCGATTCACAAGTTACCATAGTAATTCTGCTTTGTGACAAGATTAATTTGGAGATATTGTCATTGCTAGTGTCATGAGCTCGATGATGAGTGAAGAAGGTGTATCTGATATTGATAAAAGAGCTGCCGAAGTAGGTCATGCGGCATTCATCCAGGAATGACTGGTCAATATGACGAACTGTAACAACATTAATTTAGGTAAATATTAAATCATTAACACACCTATTACATTCTTTTGTTTTTAATTTTATACTTCCGGGATTTTCGTCAATATTTAATCCCGCAAGGACAGAAAGTGACACTTCAGTCCCTGTCATAAGGGAGTGAGGTTATTACTTCAGTCCAGGAAGTACGAAAAAATGTTTATATCTGATTCTATTATAATTACTACAAACTTAGTATATAAGTATACACATATATACTTATACATACATCATCACATAGCTCTGGGATTGGCGCGTATGCTTTTAAAATTAGAAATCGGAAATCCCTTACCTCATGTGCTTTCATTGGTCTGGACCCGGTAGACGATATTAATCCTAATTTGGACATTTGACTGCTAAATCAGAGGCGTTACGCGAATTTACAGACATATATAAATCTGTCACAAGGTTAATCCATAGGGTTAAGTGTTAAGTAGACCTGACTTTAATAAAACATTTTAACTTCTCGCTTACTAAACGATTTGATTTTTAAACTCGAATTTGCTCTAGGAAAACCTCTCGGAAATTGAATAATTAAATTTGGGCAAAGAATGCGGTTCTAGCCCTCGTTGGACGTGGCCCTGTCATAAAAGGGGAGGCCTTTCATCCCCGCTAAGTAATAATACTTAACGGAGGTAAAATTTCGGCCAATCATATGGGATCTACTATACCCTGTACATAATTTGAGGTTACGTTTTACGTAGGTACCACTCTAATATTATTTGCTGGGATAATGCTTGGCTGTTCGACTGTTAATTTGTTACGCTAATTTGTTAACTACTGAATATATGACTATCGGATAGCATCGATCAAGTCTACGACAAAAATAATCACAGTAATTATTTATTATCTCACTGTCGACCTTTTAAAATTCGTGCCCCCCGTGATTTTATGAGAAGACCTACTTAATGGAAGACCCTCTTTATTACAACCTTTTATTTAACTTATGTATGTTTGTTCGGGTCAAATCTTGCAACTGAATTTTAAAGTAGTTATCCTCAACCGATTGAGCTGAAATTTGCAGGCACGTATAGTTTGGATGATAGTGCACGGTTAGTGACGTCATTCTAAATACAATATGGCGGACCGCCGAATATGACGAAATTGTTATTTTTTATGCACTTCCATGATATGGGTACCAAATGAAAGGGTTTAGTGAGAAGAATACGAAAATAAAATTAAGTCACTCTAAATCCAATATTGCAGACTCCCAAAAATGGCGCATTAGGTTTGTTTATCCAAAATCAAACCCAGAACTGTGATTTGTTAGGCACAAGTAGGCTTCAAGATGAAATGAGTACAGTTAAGTAGAGTCAAATTACTAGAAAGTCTTCTTATGGAAGAACTAGGATATTTAGTACATCCTAGTTCTTCAACCACCATGCAACAATGACCCATTTAATGAAATGAACAGACATAGAAACATCTCCAGAGATAACTAAAGAGTAAAAAATAAATTAATAGTAAAAAAAACATTTATTTTCTTCTTTTTAGAGCATTTAAATAAAATCTTGTATTTAAAAATGTTTCTTTGCTATTAATTTGTGTTAATAAATAATCAATAGCTTTTCAATTTACGTTTTAAATTTTAATTACAATATGGTAATTTATGTTTCCTGCCGATGAACATAAAATAAGATATATTAAATAATAAATTACCAACACTTGTTGTGAACCTTCTAAGAATTTCTAAAGCAAGAAGCAGAAGACAAACGCATTTTTGGGTCGATGTTATACAAAAATCTTGAAAAAATTATAGGCCTGGACTTTACCATTTTGTTACGGTCATCTACAGAAAGTTGTTACTAATTTGTAACCTTTAAACCAGCTGGTTTCATTAGGTAACCCTATATGCGAAATACTTCTTGAAAATATAATATGTCGTTTATTTTGGGAGTAGTAATTTTTATGAACATAATTTATTTACCTCACTGGTTAACTACATTTTAAAGTTAAACATTCCTATTTGTATAATTTCTACCTCAACTTTTACATTTTATCTACTATAAACACTGGCCAGATATGTGTTTATACACTATAATTTTGTTTTAGGTAGATTAACTGAATTAACTTTTCCTTTTTTTTGTATAGCCTAAATTAAACTCAGTTTATTCAATTTAAAGTGCACGAGTTAATTAGGTTCGTTATATTATACAGATGAATGCAAATTGGCGCTAAAAAATAAACAAAGCTTTCACTGGCCCACGGCTTTACATGTATTATTTTCGTGCAGCGGAAGACGACCAATTTTAATCATGTGGACAGCCTGCAAAATACAACTCTCCGGAATCTGTGTACTAGTAGTTTAATCTGGGCCACTGAGGCATAGTTCTGCTTGTGTAATTTGCCGACATCTGAATGTGGAACCAAAATAACTTTGGCATCGGAACAATTTAATACTATTGTATATTCTACTCCCACTATTTTAGCATTGCTAGACATAAATCTGTAGAAATTTATTAGATGTATCGGACAGCAATATGTGAACCACCGACAGCGTGTTTCATGTGCTAAAAATGTTTTTTATAGTTGATGAAACTGACTGCTAGGTGAAATAAAGGAGCAATAGTGGGCAATAAAAGGTATTTTTATAAAGAATAAATCAAATGTTCGACAATGATTTACTTTAATAAACTAAACGTTTCTATATTTCTCCTCATTTTTGACCTGAACCTTCTGTTTTACAGCTGCTGCTGATATGCTCTTCTTACTCTTTCTTTCTACATTTTTCTGTTTCTCTGAAAACTTTTTTCAGAGAAACGTTTTCCTAACGGTTTTAGTATTGAAAATACTTCCGGCCGCGTGTATATGGCAGGCGTTTTTAAGAAAACGTGGGTGACTTGCGACATGCTTATTTGTCGAGTCAGCAAGGTCTCCCGAATGCGAAGAGGTCACAATTTGCTGTGTTTTCGATAGTTCGGTTTAAAAATATATCAATATATTTTCCATTAGAATGTTTATGCTTCCAACATGCATAAGTCAAAATACTCTAATATTATCTGCTTCGCTCCTCCGACGGGCACCAGCAGCTACCATTGGCGTAGAATTTATTCAACAGTCGGAAGTCAAGTAGTAAGTAGGCGCTAATCAGGACAGTTGCTAAATTGATTCCATACAATTAATTATAAAGTAGGTAAGTATATGTAAGATTTACTTGTGAATAATTGAGACAAAATACTACTCCAAGCAACAGTTGTTCATTATTTCAACAGTTTTATTATCAACAGAACTTTACTATCACAACTTGATTGCTAACGTCAGAAATGCAAATCAAAAATATCAAAATATTACATCACTGACGTAACTCTTTATCAACACTCATGCTTACGTCAGTGCTTGAGGCAGGAAAATTAATAATAAATACGATACTTATAAAGAAAAGTGTACCTTCAAATTTCAATAAATTATTACACTTAGGAGACAAATAATGTAAAGTAAGTAAATATTTCACTTGGGAGATAAATAATAAAATTTCGATTGCCCCTTGAATTTCTGAAACGGTTGATATTTGGATATGTAAGATAACTGATAAGTTTCACGTTTTCCACAAAAGGCGATTACGACTTTTAACATAAATAAGGGAAAATCTTGAAAAAGCCTTGCGAAATTTTGGCATTCATGGAAAATGCAAAAAATTGTGATTACAAGACCGTGTCATGTATCGTTTTAATTTCCAAGAGTGATCCACAATTTTCCCGAGCTTTTTCAAGATTTTCACTTATTTATGTTAAAATTCACAATTGGCATATTAAAATACAGATAAAACTTGAACTAATACCTTTAAATTGCGAAAGGATCGAAACGTTTTTCGCTTATCACGTAAATTTTTCAAAAAGCTGACCTCAGATTCGTAATCAGCGACAAATAAAGCTATAGAACCCCATTTTTGGGCCATAATATTCGTCCAATATCAATGACGAATAACGGAATGACTGACTCTCATCTGTTTTCATAATCTACGTTTTGCAATCGGCGCCAACCTCAACCGATAATATTTAGTCAGCACAGCACATACTAAAATTATTTTAACACAACCATTACTTTAATATATTGTTGATTTTGAAAGCGATCACACGGGCAACAATAAAAACAGTCTTTGCTATTGCGCGAGAACCATTTTCGACATCTCCTTCCGAAAATAAATTTCGCAAGTTTTGCCTCAGGTTTTCTCCTAGCAACTATTTGAATTGGACATAATAAATGCTTCATTTTCACCATATATGATCATCCTAAACTTCTACCTGCCGTCACCACAAACCGATAAAAATTGTTATTTTGATACATCAGAACTGCTGTGTAGGTAATCAAGTACTGTATTACAATAAACAAATAGTTGTGTCTGGTTTTTCAAAACGTCTAAGACACTTACGTCTTGCGTAGGATGCAAAGTCTGTGAATGTTTTTCTAAATTGTCATTAAGTATATATCGATAATTGGAGCACTTACTAAAAATTCGGCTTATCCATGTATTAAGACACTTAGTTACTTGCTATTTATTTACTGTCCTTAACCTAACATTAGTAGTCGAGTCACGTTATTTCTTTTAGCGAGAAAAAGAAGTTGAAATTGAAAAAATAAAGAAAAGGAAACCTTTCTACAATATAACTGGATGGCTATTGATATTATTGAAGGCAAGGCAATAACAGTCTACATAAAGTCTGATTAGAGCTATTTATGTCGATGGTGAAGGATGCTTTATATTTTCAGACTGCTTCTGGTTCCTGTATCCAAAATCATGAAAGGAATTTTTATACAGAACTTTTTCATATGCCGTATGAGTAATAAAATTGCTTGAAATAATTTCATTAATTAATCATTTTTCCCGTTGCGATATATATTCTCAATATTTTTTAATTTTGTATTAAAATATGTTAACCGCTTGAGGAAAAACAAGGTATGCGTTTGGAGCACGCATACCTTGTTATCCGAAATATGAAAATATAATATAATAGAGCAATAATCATTCCATATTATAAGGAAAATGTAGAACGACAAATAAATATTTTAAAGAATGAATCATTCTTAATCATCGACTTTATGCCCTTATTATTAATCGATTTCTTTACGAAAGACTGAGAAAATGTGTATAAAACTATTTATTATTAATTATTAAGTACATTTTATCAAATTACACAAAATGAGATTCATCGCTTTACACCGAATATAACAAATTCGAGATACTTCCCGTTTGATGATGTCGACATATACCTGTATTAGACGTATAAATATAGGTTAGTGCCATTTTTGTGTAGTTAATTAATGCAATGGTCTTTAACACTGATTTTTTTTATTGCTTCTTGTGATAGTGTTTAAAAAAATATTTCGATATATGTTTCTTTTTGAGCACGATTTCTATCGAGAGAAAAATTTCAAAAGTGCGGAAAATATCCTTCCTTAGACTTCTGCTGATAAATATGTAATCTAAATTTGATATAAAACTCGTCCACCATGTGAAAATCAACTTTCGGCAGATCTCCTGCTCTTCCTTTAGAAAATCTTGGCCCAATTTTCTTATAATAATGTACAGAAATAAAGCAAAACACAACTCGTAGATATCGCACAAAATATAACCACATAACTAAGTATGTGAACAGCTGCAGCTCTGGGCATGGGCTATTTAGGCGTTCTGACAAATAATGCTACCAACTTAATTCTAGGCTGTGTGACGTCACTCAGTCGCAAGGTCAAATGAATGTACAAATTGCTGCAATAAGTTTTTTTTATTAAACACTTAGATTTATATTCAAAAAAAAGTTGCACGAGGTTAATATCTATCAGTTAGCTTTCAGATAAACATAACGGTTTTGATATTTAAGAATCTAGTGAAAAGGCCCATTAGCGTACATAAAAAGTACGTCTTCAAAAAATAATGTAATAAGTAATTTATTTATTAGCAATAATAATTATCGGCTAAATATTTAATTCTTTCAACGAAACCTACCTAAATATGGTGTGTTAAGGATTCTAAAAAGCCGAAATCTCTTATTCTTTATCTTTTTCCAATGCAGTCAAAATAAATATTTGTTATATCAAGCCTTACTCAAATACAATACTTTTATATGTTGAAATCTGTTAAATTACAAATGTACTTACAATACAATAGATTATTGTGCAGTTGCCAAAAGTCTTTAAAATTTAAGTTTTATTAAACTTGTGCATGTACCAATTTCTGTTTCAATTTTTGTTGTTGTTTGCTAAATAATTTCCATTTAAAACTAGCGTATTTGTAACTGTACGTAATAATTGCAACAAAATATTATACTCCTTGGAAAACAAGTAAGCATTATGTCATATTTTGAAACGACAGTTTGACGTATTACAAGTTTATCTACAAACAATTTTGCTTCATCATGAATATTTTCACTGTTATTAATTATTATTTTAAAGATTAAAAAGTTATTTTATGTGATTTGCCAGATTTTAATTAGTGTAACATGCCGTTTACATTTACAAATAGCGAACAAGCCGACATTTTATTTATGGGTTCGCAAATGGGAATTCAAGATACGCAGCTAGGGAGTATCGAAGAAGATTTCAAAATAGACGACAACCTCATCATTCCGTTTTTGTGAGTATCCACCGTCGATTTGTTAACCAGGGTTTGAAAAATGTACCCGGGGGCCGACAGAACAACCGTGGACGAGATAGAGACCGTATATTGCGGGAATTTAATAGGAACCCAACTACAAGTACTCGACGTGCTGCAATTGCTCTTGGTATTTCCCAAAGTAAAATTTCCCGGGTTTTAAAACGGGATCACAGACGCCCATATCATTTTCAACCTGTTCAAGGTTTATGTCCAGGTGACGCTGAACGAAGACTTACTTATTGTAGGTGGGTTCTTAACTCCATTCAAAATAATAGGGATTTCTTATCCAATATACTGTGGACTGATGAATATTGTTTTACTCGTCGTGGTATAGTAAATTTTCACAATCTGCATGTATGGACACATGAAAACCCACATGCCATTCGACCACGAAGTTTTCAACATGAATTTAGTACAAATGTCTGGATTGGAATTTACGGCAACCACGTGTTTGGACCTTATTTCTTGCCACAACGTGTAAATTAAGAAAATTTCCTACAATTTTTAGAAGAACACCATGGTAATATATGGGAAGTCATTCCCTTGAATTTAAGAAGACAGTCTTTGATTCAACTTAATGGGTGCCCGGTCCATTATGGCAGAAATGTAAGAAATTGGCTAAACAATAACTATCCAGGGAGGTGGATAGGTCGTGGAGGTCCAGTGGCGTGGCCTCCCAGATCCCCCGATTTAACACCACTTGACTATTTTGTGTGGGGATTCATTAAGGAAATAGTGTATACCACTCCGGTTAATACACTTGAGGAACTTCAAAATCGCATTAGAGATGCTTGCAATGAAATAAGGGTGCATCATTTAGTTAACTTAAGACGTTCTATGATCCGTCGCAGTGAAATGTGTATTGAGAAGAACGGTTTACATTTTGAACAAAGTATCTAATTTTATGTATGTAGGTACTAGTGTTATTGTTATTAATTCTTGTAATTGTTATTTATAAATCATTATTGCTAACAATTGTTATTTATTCCACAATTATTATTGTTAATTAAATATTGCTATAAATTCAAAAATGTTTATATCTCCATAAACATTAACATCAATGTTCATCTAATGTTTTTTTTGTAATTGTAATTACTTGGAAAGAGATAAAGAGATTTCGGCTTTTTAGAATCCTTAACAAACCATATTTAGGTAGGTTTCGTTGAAAGAATTAAATATTTAGCCGATAATTATTATTGCTAATAAATAAATTACTTAATTTAGTACCACATCAAACACTAAAAATCAAAATAACTAGGAAACGCACAGGAATTTCGAAACAGAAGAAGGGACATTATTTTTGTTAAACTGTATGTAGATAATGAAAATAACAGTTTTTTTTAAATAGTCTTTGGCGTAGATGTTCTGTTTACGAAAGGGGTGGAGCACCCCTTCCACCCCGCCACTGTGCAAGTTTTTGAACATTCTTACCGCTTGTTTTATGCGCCTTAATTAATAGGCATTATCCCCCAAACATGAAAAAATCTAAGCGTTCGTTTATAAGTCATAAAGAAAATTCGAGAAAAAAAAATTATAATAACGACATTACACTGTCAGAGAAACAACGGCCAATATCTCGAAAACTGTCATAGTTAGAGCAAAATTACAAGAGATCAAAATTGTTTCTAAGGGGCCGTTATTTTAGAAATATGTATCAGATAATGTCAGTGGCGTACGAAAAAAAAGTTCTATTATGCAGAATAGTCGAAGTACCCGAAAAAAGTAACATCCACTATAGTATTTTCGACAGGAACAATACAACATGTTGATCCTATGCAGGTTAAGATATGTGTAAAATATTTAGTGAATATATCATTCCGTTCAGAAAATATTACACATTAATGTAAAAAAAAATTAAATTTTAACACCCTGTATCTTCCTTAGGAAGCTAGATCGGCCATATCTTTATAGGCACTTTTCTTTTTAAAAACGTGCGTTCTATCCCCTGTTAAAGTTTGTCTACAAAAAACTGACTCACCCTGTATATCATGATATATATATATATATATATATATATATATATATATATATATATATATATATATATATATATATATATATATATATATATATATATATATATATATATATATATATATATATATATATATATATATATATATATATATATATATATATATATATATATATATATATATATATATATATATATTTGCTTAATTTAATTGACCTTTAATTTAAAAAAGTCTCGGATAGTCGCAAGTGTCAGTAAATGAAACTCATCTCACCCTGTATCCTCCAAAGTTTTATTAATGACGTCTATCTAAATAGTTCCTAGAATGGAGATTCAGCTTTATGCAGATGCTATAAAGCTGAACCTCTACTTTTCGTATCACTATTTGACTTATTAAATATATCTATTGAGTCGGAAAATTAATTTTCTAACTTAATAAATTTCTTAAACTTACGGTTAGTAACATTACGTCCATCAATAGGGTCTTTATTTATATCGATTGGGAGCACTATTTCTTCCAATACATAATGTCATGTTTACATGTAAACATGTCATGTTTAAAAAATATGTCCGATCAGATTGGACGTTTAAATTTGCTATTATTTTTGACCGACAAAGTATTATATTATTTATAAATCAGTCCCCCTCGCAGACAGGACTCCACGGATAACGCTTGTACAAAAAAAATCAATTTTTACTTATACTACCGAGTTTCTTAGATAAGAGAAAGATAATCGTTTTTTAAAATTTTTGTACTTAACATAAAGAACACGACATCTCGTTTGTTGTCTCCTTTATTCGGTATTCCACTCAGTTACAAATCATTAATTCTAGAACATAACCGTTCTTTAATCACATGGTAATTTTCCAGAAAAATTCCGGCTGGGTCTTCTACTTATGTCATTACTAACTGTTTCAGTTTTCACTGAATTAACTACATTAATACGTATTTTCCCCAGAAATATTTCAATATGCAGTGTATTTGTCATCGATTTAAAGCACAATATAAATTTTACAAAGCTTTGACTATTTGGTAGGTATTTACGCTGAACGTTTGCGTCGACATTACTCCCCTTACAAATTATATTCATTACATATTAAACTCTTAACACATTATATTATTTGTTTTGTATCGTAACGATATCTAATAAGTACAACTTACATATCATATTTGTACCTACATACATTCCTTGATCGTGCAGCAAGCTCCGATAAAAATGTGATATCCACTCAACATTTCATATTCATGGAGGAAGCGACAAAACACTGATTTGGCAGCATTCTCGCAGTTCCATGCCAGCGCAAAAGGCAGGAAAAGAAGTAATATGATGAACCGCATAAAAATAATGGTTTGTGGCCAATAAATCTTATGAGCTTTCTTATAATTCTTTTTTAGTATATCCTGGCAAAAATGGGTTATTTGAATGCTCTGAATATGAATGGTTATTCATGCAATAATATATAATAAGAATCAGTGTATATTTATTTTCTTACAAAATGAATGAGTGATTGGTATGTTAAATTATGGATAAAGATAGTAAATTACATCCGTTGCGTTAGCAACATTAAGTGGCAAAATAGTTCCGGATACCACCACCAAATTTTGCATATAACTTGAAATTTTGCATATAAATTTGTTTGAGATCATCCCTTGATGACGTCATCAAGATGACCGATCTAATTTTGTTCCGTTAATACGAAGAGTAGTTTTTAAATTTATTCTCTAAAGTTCAGGAACATATCTGGTAACGTAAAAAAAATCACCGCAAATCGGACGAATTTTTTTTACTTTTATTACTGCTACTTTAAGCTGCTGTGCTTCCCAGATTTGAGAGAACCTACTACAAGCATGTTTCGGGAATATCTATCAGCTCTCATCAAGTGTTTCCATAGGTTGCACCTACGTATCTGGGAAGCGTAACTATTATAGGAAAAAAAGTAAACATTCTCATCTAATTTTCCGCGAATGTTTTCACATATTTTAATACGAAATACACGAAATAATTTTTCAATATATGGTAACCAAAAATATTTTGGAGGAGTTCCATTATATATGAAAAATATAATGGAGGAATTAATGGATTGAATATCGAACAGGAAGGTATTTTCAATATTTACCAATTCACCAGATGCATCAGAAACATGGGGTTTCAGACTTGCTCCCCTTCATTCATGATTTTACTGGGGCAGACGCTGTATCAAGTTTTGGAGGTATCGGTAAAACCTCATGGATGACGTGGCCATTAGAGAAGTAGACGAGGCTTTTCATGAATTTCTAAATATGCCTCACACACAGGCTCTATCACAGAACCATCCTGATTTTATGCTTCTTCAATGTTTTGTTGTGCTTATGTATCATCCATCAAGGTCAGCAAAATCTCTGACCGAAGCAAGGCGAATCTTATTTTGCCAACTTAACAGATCTATTGACAATATCCCGCCTACTTGTGAGGTTTTATTAAATCATCGTAAGAGGACGATCCTTCAGTGCTTTGTATGGAGAAATTGTCTTCAACGTAACCCGGAATAGGCAGATCCGAACGATTGGGGATGGAAGAAAGTTGGAGATAATTATGAGCCTATTTGGTCAACCAATCCGGACATTTCAATGGAAAAATTACAGTAGCTGGTCGCATGTAAATGCACGCAGGGATGCACATCAAGATGTCGTTGTGAGAAAAGTGCGTTAAGTTGCACAATGCTGTGAACATGTAAAGGTCCATGTACTCGCGAATAAAGTTGACTTTTTTGAAAATATAGAATTTAAACCACTATTTGGTTGAAGCAATTGTTTTTTTCTTTAAAAAGAATTTAATAATAGTTAATTTGAGTAAAATATTCTTTTAGTATTTTATATCTCAACGATTTTTTATTCAATACTGCATACAATAGTCGCAAATTTATAGGTGTTGGCAGGAGTTTGAAGGGGTTTGATGTGGTCTGAAAAAAAATGTGTCAATACCAAATTGCCGTACTGAAATATTTTTTGTTAACCTCAACTGTTTATAGTAATTGATATTTTAAATAAATGACTGGTGTTTATAAAGTTGTGCCAAAACTACCCTTCCTTGACAAAAATTGAATATAACATTTTTTTAAGAACGTTCCTGATGCTTTAAAATTACATCAAAATTGGATACAAAATAACAATGATATGAGCGATAACTAAAAGCATGGCTATAAAATTAGACCGGCCATCTTGATGACGTCACCAAGGGATGATCTTTACCCCTAGGAGAATGTTTCCCGGTGGTTTTTTGAACACTAATGTGTACGAGCTTTTGTGCTGATATCCATAACTAAAATATTTTTACGCTAACGCCACGGAATATGAGAAAGTATTTTTTTTAAATTTAGTAAAATCACATTTAGCAAAATGGATAATTTGAATGTTTTAAATATGAATGGCATTTATGCAATAATAGAATTAGAATCGGTTTACATTTCTTACAAAACGAATGACTGTTTGGGTAAATTATAACTGAATATATAATATTTTCCAGAATTAATGAAAATGATATTTACCAAATGGGGTTATTTAAATGATCTTAATATGAATGGTCATTCATATTGCATGAATGGTCATTCATGCAATAGTATAATAGAAATCAGTATGCATTTATTTTTCTATACAGGAATCTATATTCACTAATTGGATTCCCTGGAAGATCTGAAACCAAGAGTATTGAGTATAATTGAGTATAATAGCTGCAGAAGCAGGACACTCGAAAAATAAATTTTGAAATATTTGTAATATCCAAAAATGTTTTTTATAAAACAACGTTAAGGCCATATTTTATAAAACCACTTTTCGGCCATAGAATCGAGGCAATCCATCATTTGGGGGTAAAGACGACTATGAGTTTTCCATTTATGTGGAAATGGTCTATAGGAATGATCACACACCCTTTAATATTACCGGCTCGTGGACTAAAATTATTATGAGAGGATTTTAAAAAAATGTGCTTATTGGATTTGCAGCCTTATGAGCAATAATTTTCTAATTACAGTGAGTGAGATAACGTCATTATCAGAAAAACAATGATTGGGGTAATTTAGTTACACCGATTCGCTTTGTTAAACTGAATTAAAAACTGGGTTGGAGCAAGGGAAATATGACTCGATAAACTTTGGATTTACAAAATAATTTTAATGTTGAAATTTTAAACAGATAAATTTATTAGGAGATGTGCACTTATAGAAAATTTAAGCCTTTTAAGTAGTTTACTATTAATTACGCGAATTTACCGTCGCATAAATGAACTTCATGTTTTAAGCAGCTTTCGCGTTCCTTATGATATCGTAAAATGTTTAGTAGAGTCATTAGAAGCAACTCGGAGATATCTAAAGCAATAATTAAAGAAAATTACCACTGAATTATATAGTTTGATAGTGACTTTTTCTACTAAAAGTTTTTCTAAAATCAAGTTTGATTATATAAGGATTAACGCAATATTCTGACATGACAATCATACAGAAACCTGTAAACTCGCCACCTCGCGATAATTTCGCGATAATTTGGATGTTTCATTTAGATTTCGTGCATTGGTTTGTGAGGATGAGCAATATCGCATTTTTTTCTTCATGAAAAAAATCGAATATTATCGTGTTTATAGCGTTTTGGATTCGGTGAATATTTTTAGAAGTATTTACTTTTATACATACCAAGTCCTATTATATATTCAATTACTTATTACAACGCAAAGGGAAGAGAAATATGTTAAAATTAGAAAAGGGATGCCTTTACAATAATATGTACCGTGTGGGCAACTAAGAATGAATGCAACCATATTATCTCTTGCAGTCGGTCTGGTTGCAAAAACTATATCTTTTACTCGACCCCATAAATCATAATCCAGGCATGTTAAATCCGATGACTTAGCCGGCCATGGAAGTATGCTTCCCAGTTCTATCCATCTACCAGGGTAGGCAGTTTCGCCTACCATATGTGAAAATGGATCATAGCAACCCTGAAATTATGACGGAAAGTACCGTTTATCATGCCTTATATAATAGTTGTGTGTCACACATGCAGAAAGCTCTTTATCAGCCCTTAGCTATTAGCTGCCCTCGCTTTGTTAGCTCATGCAGCTAATAGCTGCGGATTGCTATAGCTCATTTTCTGCCCTTGTGACATAATATGCTATATTGCACTAGTGCAATAAAAAACCAGTTTTTGTATTTGTATTATTATTATTTGATTTTGTTCATTAATTTGTTTTTTTCATGAACATAGATTATTAACTTTCTACATGTGTGTGTTGCCTAAATCAATATCTCTCACAAGTTGTTCCCAACGATATAGTCATAGAAACAGAGTGCTGGGATTGTTACTTTTTTCGTAAAGTGAAATAATGATGTAACTAGTTCCTAAATGAAGCATATTCATCGCTACGATTAACAGATGTCGCTTTGTTTGTCAATATAAGATTTTTATTGTAATTATAACATTTAAAGTGACGCTTTTCAAAACCGCTTGACGTTAGGAAAAGTTTTACTTTTCACAACCAGTTACGAAAAGTGGAATTTTACGCAACTGGTTTTGTAAAGTTCATTTTGTAGTAGGTTATTTAGACCTGACAAGCTATGAAAGTGACAAGCTGTGCCACACCATTACAACCTACTGAATTGTTGTTAAACGCATAAAATTCAGAGGTTTCTTCTCATAAAATATAAAATTTGTCAAAATTGGGCGGCCGAGGAGAAATAATCTCGAGGTCACTAAAAAAAAATCGCTCGCGGCTGTGGTGTACTCACTATTTTTTGTGCAACCGTATGCATGGCTGTAATTTTTTGTAATTGATAAAACAAGATATAATTTAGGTATAAATGACACCACGGTTTATAATATAATATTTATGGTGGCGTCAGATATCAGCGTTTCTATGGAAATTATATGAAAAACTGACGGTTCGCTCATTGATAAATCGTGAAATTATCACTACTGATAACGGACGAGAAATGGAATTTTGCGGCCGCTACGGAGGACGTGAAATCCCTACTTCGCGTCCGGTTACACAAAAAATAGATTTAATGCCTTGGCTGTTTTCTTAGTCTCGGCTGTGAAACACCAGTCGCGACATTAAATCTTATGCTTTTCAAAACAAATAAATATCAATTATTATGACAAACCTGTCATAGCTGTCAGAGAACATACTAATTTTATCTAAGGCAAGAAGTTCAGCAAAACGGCTTATGCAGGAATATGATGTTTGCATTGATACTGGATAAAAATAATTATCATTGTAACTGTTATTTTTTTGGTAATAAAGTGTTATAACTACCTAATCTATAGATGAACAGCAACAAAATAACAATAAATATTAATAATATAACAACCACTAATTATAAAATAGTAAAAATAACAAATATAACATCTGAAAAAAATTCAAATATTATTATTATCAGTAACATTTTGTAATCTATTTCGCATAGAAGAAATCTTCTATATTCCTGCCACACATCCAATACGACATTCCACAGTTCGTCTCTAATTGGACGCCAAATGTTCTGAGAATATTTTTTTACCAAATAACCCATATGTTCTTAATTGGACTTTTTGCTGGCCAAGGCATCAAATTAATACGGTTGTTGTCACTTATCCGCTCTCTTACAGTCCGTGCAGTATGCACTTCACAATTACCCTACGGATTTCTGCTGCAGTAATCGGTACATGTATTTAATCATACATATTTCATGTTTTATTTTAAAATATAGAGCTAATAGCTATTTAAAAATGTTGAAATAAATATTTTGAAAATATGGCGAAGGATCCGGTTCAAATCACAACTTGTGTTTATGTGACTCTAATATCTCCGCTACGGTAGCACTACCCATAATATTGTACGATATCATATAGGAAAATATCAGTCAATGTTATGAAGGTTAGTGGGAGCATATGACACAATTAATTTAAATTGAATTTATAAACGTAAATGGTATAGTTTCCTTGGACAACAGTCAATATAACAAAAATATCACGAGTTTGCTATAGCGTCTACGAGTTAAGCCAATGTAAACTCTTTTACCGAAAAGAGCTACTTATACGCTACGCCCTTTTTAATAAAATATCCGGAGAATTGAAAATTGCGTAGGAAATTACACGTTAAATTGGCGAAGCCTGCGTCTTATTGGTTGAACTCGACAGATTTGTCATTGGTGGTATTGTAAATTAGGTTTGCAAGTCTGGATTTTGTATTAAGCATGATTAGGGTTGGCTGATTCTACGCTACATGGAAATTTTCTTCCTCTTCGGCATTCTGAACAGAAATTTATGTAATAATCTGTTCCTAATCCCAATCTAAATCAAAAATATAATTTTGCATATGTAACGAATTTATACGTATTCTCTGTTTTACTACCAAACATCATCGATATATTTTTACCCTCCGAGTACAACCTAGCAGTGTTCACGTGGGCTACAAAAGTTTGCCTAAGCTAGGTCAGCTTAATTAATGAAAAGGAACCAACTAGGTTCGCACGGTGGGTATCGAATCTACTAATTACACGTTAACACCACTGACATTTATGCAACCATGTCAGATGGTTCCCAACTATACTGGGTATAAAATAAAAGCGCTGAAAGTTACATTCAATATTCCCAAAACATTCCCCCCCAAATGTTATAGAGACATTATACATTACAATATGTATAACAATATACCTAACCTAATGTAGGCTCAGACGTGATCACGTGTGGTGTCACATCAATGGTTAATGGTCACCGCAATGGTAAATTATTATGGTTCGGCGGTCTTACTTTAATGTAAGCATATTATGTAAATGTACTAATAAAACAACGGACGTTTTCAGGTATACATTATGAGTAGGTATATAAGATGAAAATTAAAGGTAGCCAAAGGCTCAGAATAATTGAACACGAGGATCACACCAACAACACAACAGATTACCTTAAAAATAGGTGTTGCTCTTAGTATACTTAAACTATGCTTATTAGTCACGTCAATTAATACATAAAACAGGCAATCTTCGAAAATTCTCGAAAACGGCTTGGATTTAAATGATTTTTTTTTGAAAATTTTGTTTTTTTATAGTATATAAAATCAGAAACCAGAGCAGGGACGAAATTTACGTATTTTATTAACACTGTATTTGTTAAAAAGACTCGTAAGGCATTATTTTTTAATGGTTTAAAAAAACATTTCTTTATTATCAGGTGTTAAAGCCATCAGTAACACTTAAGACATCAATGTAGTCTGCTACAATAACTACATGAGGAAAGGACCAATTTACATCATGATTGCAGCATCACTTTCTGCTTGACTCCACTCAATATTATTTTCTGCCAGTGTTTTCCGAAGAAGATTCAAATAAATAATCAAATAAAGATCAAATAAATAATCAATTGAAATATTACCTATATATCTACGAGTTCTCTCGTCTTCAAATGCATCAAATACAACTTAATATTAGTGCCATAAATATTACGTAAATATCTAATGTACTTAATATCTTGAAAAATATCATAAAACTTTCAATTTTTTTCCAATTTGAATCTACGAATTAACATACCACCATCAATAATGTAGAAAAAAATAGTAACATCATTAACATCCATTTTGCATTGTACAAAAATGTCACATATTGTTGATTCGGGAGTTTTCCGCATTCATTGATATTGAATCAATTCTCATATCGATGATGCCACAAAGAAAGCTGTAATTATTCATACCTTAGTCCTGGTCACGAATGATAGAGGGCGCGCCTAGTAACCTTTTCATTCAGTGACTATTATATAAAGACAGTGGCGACAACATGACCAATTTTTGATTGGTTTTCTAGATCACGGCTTATTATTATGTCAATGTGTTTTTCTATATTGTCAATGTAATTAATACAATTATTTGCATTTCTATTTAAAATAATAGTCAATTATAAGTGTAAAAATTAGTTCAGTTTTATCTATAGTTTTGTGCTTCAAATTTTATAAAGACCACTGTAAATGCCTTGTTCAATTAATTTAAATCTTATTTAAAAATAATGTTTTTATTACAAATCAGTCAGGGCGAAAAAATGCTTTGTTGTGCAGCAGTAACTGCAGCAGTAACTTTGTTGTGTTAAAAACGTTTTCTTAGAGCCCCAGCTAGGAGAAAAGAATGGTTTTCAAAATGATAAGGGATCAATGGAAACCGACATATTTTTCATGTTAGTGTGAGTTAGAAATATTTGATGTGCAATTTATTTTTATAATTAAGTACCTATTTATTGTACTTTGCGTGGTATGAATTAAAAGAAGTACGAGCTAATACTTGAGTTCTCAGCATTTTCTATTTAGTATTTACTGCAAACCTAGCTAGCTAGTGAGGAAGCGTGTGACCATTTTCTTGATTCCTGCTGCTCGTAATTAGTAGTCAAACAAAACAAATACAAGGCACGAACAGTAAATTTTAATTATAAAGGTTCAATTGTAAATGTATTTCGTAATATTACGAATGATTTCTAGAACAATGGACTACGTGACAACTGTTTTTCGATACCAGTATTTTTGATTAAACGTTTTCTTACATATTTCCACAGCTACGAAAAGGAGATCAATTTGTGCCCTTATTAACGCAATTGAAATAAGCTTACACATGGCGGCCTATTATCCTGTTATCGCCATTGTTTCTGAATAGTCACTGTACCTTTTCATAGCAGTGTTACGGAATCGTCAGAAGTGATTGTGCAGAATATACTGAAAGTTTCTTAGGTAATAGGGAAACTCTGCACAACCTGGCAACACCGCACTCGACGATTTGGCAAAATCACATCTGGCTGTGCCAGATACAACTCCCACGGGCGAAGTTTCAATTCTCTAGTTTCTTGAATGAACGGGATACGCGTCCTGACCCCACATAGAATAGTGGCAGTGTCAGAACATGTGGATTGCCCCCTGCAGAACTCTTCGAAACGGCCTGTATAATCTAGAACAATCTAGAATAATCGAAAACCTTCCAGAAGTTCTCAGGACCTTGAAAATATTATATGAGGGTCAGACTAAGTAACAAGTAATTAAAAGTGGTGAGTTAGTGTAGTGTTAAGTAACAAGTAATTAAAAGTAATGATTTATCATTGTAAACAGTTTGTGGCTTGTTGTGTTTGGATGTTAATAAAATGTATTTGGATTCTGAACATTACCGCTTATTCTACGAACCCAGTGGCGTAACAGTATCGTAGAATGTACGACCTGAGAACTAGATACCGACCATTTAACACTCATATACTCAATTCAAGTCACTAGGGAATTGTTGTATTTTGTTGTATTTTCGGTTTTGTGTTTTCAGCGGGACCGCGGCGAGCCGTCGCGAGTTCCATGTTCACGCGGTAAGCAGAGCTTATCCGCAAGACAGATTCAGCTGTCATATTTTTTTGGAATGTCAGATTGAGATTCTGAGATTCTAATCAGAAAAAATAGCAACAATTAATTATCTCATTTATCGTTCTTCACATTTGTCACGTGTATCGTTTCAACAATTTAATTTATTTAGTGTTATCGGTCACACTTGAGTTGAGTTAGAAGCTGTCTGGTGACGCATTTTCCCTTGTTTTGTCCTCAATTCCTGGATTAGTGTTTTTATCTTTATTTGCGGTTAATAGTGGTTGTAGTGTTTGACTGCTAAAAGTTGGGGCCGAGCTCTTAATACCAAGTGATAGCACCGCGACGGAGCCTGGACGTCTAGAAAACGCCATAAGCCCGAATGGTAAGGCATTTTTATATTTCGTACTGTTCATTCCACTCTTAGGAGGCCCTCGTGCCCACGCATCCGGAAAAAGAGTCCATACAGAGGTCCAGTAGCCTGAAATTACTGGTGGCGCCCTCTTTTATTAATTCCTAACAATATTTAGAGGTAACTTTTTTCTTTTTCAAATTCCTAATTACTTATTATTCCATGGATAATTAAACTTCCCCTACAGAATTCTAGTTCCCGTGGGATAGGGGCATTTATAAAATCCTATTTAGAATATTATTATCGGGACTAGAATAGAATACTGAACTTAACAATATTTCTCTGATATATAAATGTACGTATTTTACATTTCTGTGTTTTTTTTAAATCGATCCTTCCTATATCATACCTCTCGCTTTTTTTTACTAGTGTTTTTATTACTGTTTTAATGAACTAACTCCCCCAGTGATACAGGTTTATGGAATTAACTAGTATTCCTTAATATACATCGTTAGTATTTACGTACGTTCATTTATTTATTTATCTGAAATATCCAACGGACTGAGAAACTCAAAAGAAAAGTTTAATTCGGTGGTCAATACTCCCATAAACAGATTTAAACGCTGATTTATAAGAACAGGCTTGGGAATATATGGTTTGCATTGCCGCATGGTAATCCGCAAATAAGACAATTATCCATATATTTTTTAATGAAACTGTAAATACATAAGTACGCCTACAAAGTATAATTCGTAAATTTGAAATTATACTTCCGGCTTTCGTTTTAACTCAAACATTGCTCATAATATGCTATTAGCCCGTCCCGGTGAACGGTGCGCGGTGAAAATTAAGATACATAATTATTACCCGATAACTTTAAAACGGTGCGGTGGCAGCTAATATCGTAACTTTTTTCTAAAAAACTGCGATATTTTGGCTACATGTTTCACTATATATGTTTTTGAAATTAAAAAAATCTTATACCTAGTCAGTCATTCATGTTTTTTTTGACTATGCATTGACTCCTGTTCAGCCTGGAACACTTTTGCCGGGTACTTTTATTGTACGATCGCGCGTGCTCTCGGCTTTCCAATATTTTGTGTCTCGTCTTCGACCTATGTTATAATTTGGTATTTTTTGGGAGGATTTTGCGGGTGTATTAGTTAGTTAGTATTACAAAAAGCCTAGGCTATAAAGCGTTGGATCTTATACCTAGTTCCACGCATCCTGTAATTATATGTGTGATTTTACTCACTTTATCTTAACTGATTATTATAACCAATAGTATTTTTTATTTTACTCACTTTATCTTAACTGATTATTATAACCAATAGTATTTTTTATTTCAAAATGAGTAGTTGGTTGGAAGCGCACTAGTTTTCTCTATCAGTCTCTAAAATTTCAAATCGATATGATTATTAACCTTTCTTTTATAGCGAGATGGATTTACAAAAACATGTTTTCTGAAATTACTCAATTATTTGCTTTTTGCCAATCTTGAGGGTTGTAGCACCTCCCAAAAAAAATATTATTGTAGATGTCCATCTATATATAAAAATATAGGTGACCGCGTATGGCAGTTGTAGTGTGCTACCTGTGTACAGAAAGAGGCCTGTCGATTTTTAAGTATATCTCTGTCGATAAATATTTAGGATATTAAAGTTTGTTGGGAAGTATATGGATTTGTAAGTTACTGTTATACGAATAGGATCACAATAATTCATTACCCGAGTAGCATTTTATTTTTGTATTACTAATTCACAAAAAAAAAATATTTTGGCCCAACAGATGCCCACAGATTTTTTAGGTCGCTGATTACGAATCTGTAGTAGTTTTCCGAAAAATAAATTTATGTGAAAATCGGGACAAATTTATCGTATTTCGACCATTTCGTAATTTAAAGATTAGTTCAAGTTGTATCTGTTTTTGAATAAGCCCATTACGAATTGTAACATAAATAAGTGAAAATCTTGAAAAACCCTGGGAAATTGTGGAAAATCCTTGGAAAACCAGGAAAATTATTATTACAAGACCGTGTATCGATATTCACAACGATGAAATTTTTGTCTATCGATTTGATTCATCATCAGTGATCGAAAAACCTTGAAAACGATATATTACACGGTCCTTGTATTGACAATTTTTCGCATTTTCCAAGAATGATCACAATTTCCCAAGGCTAATTCAAGATTTTCACTTATTTATGATAAAATTAATAATCGGCGTCTTGTGGAAAACGTGAAAATATCAGTTTACTTACATATCAAAAAATCAACCGTTTTAGAAATACAAGAAATAATCGAAATTTTGTTATATTTAATCTGTGAAATGAAGTGAAATAGTTTATTGAAATTTGGCTGCACATTTTTCTAAATAAGTATCGTGTCTGTTATTAATTTAATTATCCTGCCTCAAACAGTGACGTAACCATGGATGTTGTTAAATAGGTACGACAATGATGTAATATTTTTATAGTTTTGTTTGCATTTCTGACATCAGCAATCAAGTTGCGAAAATAAACTCCTGTACTTTTCCGAAAGCATATTTTTTGCAGGCGATTTTTAAGACATATATATATAGGAATATTAAAAAAAAATAAAAATTGACATTACAATGCATCCTGTTGAAATAATGATGAGACAATGAAAGCAAGGTTTTGCCTCTCAGAACCCCATATGTAGTTCGTACATGTTATTTTTCGAAAGATTTAATTGCTTAGAAGAGTCTGTGCATTACAAAATAATAAAAACACTATTCTGGGGTCGTTATATTTCTAAATTACGCGCAGTGTTCATTGTACTTCGGTTAAAATAACCTAATTAATGTCCGAGTTTTGATTAGCTTAAAGTTTTTAATTGGCTGTTAAAATATGTTCCTTCTCGAGTTCGATATGACTAGCGAGTTTATGAAGTGCAGAAACATATCGTAAAATTCAAATTAGCGGCGTATATCTTATGCACAAACTAACTTTGAATTTTTGTTTCAGGTTAGTGAAAAATAATCCCGGATGCGCAACAAAATGGGTCTCATGAACATGGTGAGGACAGCGTGGAAGGGGAGGCCCTATGCTTATACACGGCTCGTTTTGATGCTACCAACTGCCAGGCAATATAATATTAAATTTAAAAATAACGTACTATGGCGTTTTTTGATCCTGGGCGCACTTGCGGCCCGCATGATAATACTCACAGTGCTGGGGTAACCATTGCTGTTATAATGAGGGGTAGGGTTTAAAAGAGAGAGAAATGATGATTTTTCAGTTTTTCGTGAAAATATCAACGTGGTTTAACGCAAACGTCATCCTAAACGCAAATGATGTACACAGAATTCCGAATAACAATTATCATATATAACTATGGTAAAGGGACGGTTTCTATGATATAGAGCGGTAAAGATTTCTTTCTTATTTCACGCACACTTTCTTGAAAAAAAACATGAAATTATTACAGTATAAATTTGTAACTGAATAATAAATGTGGAATGTATACATCTATGCATATATAGATCAATATTACACCCATAGTTTGTCATTTATCATAGGTTTATGAGTGTAAATTGTTCAATGCCAGTTATTAGTCATAGATCGTTGTACCCACTTTTTGTCCTAATTTATCATAGATTTCTGATTTCCATTCGTTATTTTAAGTATGTCAAATCATCCCCATAATTAGTCCTTATCTCGTTAAAAAGATTAACTCATGAATAAGAATCTCATGTAAAAAACAAGGAAATATACTAAAAAATCTATATTGAAAAGAAAGTGGACTAAATATGTTATAGATTTTAGGTGAATCGTTAATTTCAGTATCAGTCAGCATCAAATAGTCACTCAGTCTGATGGGAAGAAACAAATCTTCTTGTTCTTCGTCCTTTTGAAGATCCGCCTACATATCTCCATAACCGATCGAAATTTAATATAGGTAGATCATTTTCGTATAGGATGGCATTTGCGCCATCTTGTAGTTTTCGAGATATTTGCGGAAGATTGTGAGAAATTACCATTTCCCCCGCTCTTCATCCCCTCTCACCGAAACCCGACATTCGTGGTCGTGTAATTTTTTACAACATACTAAGAGGAGAGCATCATTTGGCGCTGGAGAACTTTTTTTTAAATATGTCGGTTTTTGTGTTACTTTTACTATATCTCTAGAAGATGCATCTAGCTCATGGGCGCTAACTCCTAATCGCATACACATTGCTTTATTTCTTTTATCGATCTGTCATGACATAGAATGTCCCTGGCGCCCTAGGCGTAATTTATAATGGTTTAGTCCAGTTTCATAAAATGTACGAAATACACAAGTATTAAAAGTTGCAGCCGTACAGATTTATGTTCAAAGTTAAAAAGATTTCAGCATTTTAAATTTTATTTGCGTCAAGAGAACTTCAATGTATAGAAAAGTTACCAAGGAAGGTTTGAATAATCTATTTGAAATAATATATTATGTGATACGTTATGTTGTTATACATGAGAGTTTCAAATATTCCAATTATTAAATAATATTTTTAGATATTATTCATTAATTGTTGAGAAGTGTTTTTAATTAGTTGAGAAATATTTTTCTACTGTTATGTCGATAGTCTATTGATAGGAGATGTTAACTTACCAAAATTGTCATGTAGGTACCACAAACAATATGGCTATGAAAGTGGCAAGATTTTTTTAGAAGTGTATGATTTAAGACAAAATAATACAATTCATAACAAAAATGACAAAAACTTAGATTTTGTTATCTCAAATATACACATTAATATTGATGTATGTCAATTCATCCCCATAATTTTGTCCTTATCTCGTTAAAAAGATAAACTCATGAATAGGAATGTCATGTAAAAAACAAGGCTACTTGTGAATGTTCACAAGTAAAAGAAATCAATCATCATCCCTCTCTTTATTGTGAAATAGATATAATAACAAATAAAAGTAAAACAAAGTCCGAATTAATTATATTGTAGTAATTACAGAAAAGCGAATTTCTATGATATGTATATGTATAAACGCTTTCAAGCAACTAATTGTAAGAGCCTCTCTAATTATTCAAATATAAATGAAAATGTTGTTATTTTTTAAGATAAAATATATGCTGTTATCAAAAAAAGTTGAGCCTAAAACTGCAAACAAAAAGACAGTACCCTGTAGGGATACACCTGAGATCGTTAAATATACAAAAAAGAAATATAGGCATATGAAAGAAATTAAAATGAAAGAAAATGAATATAATGTTCAGATGTATACAATTTTGAGAAACAAAGAATTGAATAATACAAATAGGTAGGTACATAGTAACATACCATTCGTTTCAGCAATCTTTGAAGTTCTGTGAAATTTTTTGTAAAATATTTCAAAAGAAAAGTAATGTAACGGGATCTCGATATTCACTAACTAAATAGGCAACACAACATTAAATCAACAATTAAATATTAACATACATATATGTGATACATGTTTTGAGAACAAAATAATAAAACTCCTTAAATTAAATCTAACGTAATTTATTCAGACTACAACTGTTATATAAGTTTATCATCATTGATCAAAGGGCCATCATCTTCAATATACAACGTCTAGGAATTCCTTATGCGGAATTTTTATGCGTGATGATTGTATTTGTCAACGTTACAGTGAAAATTATATATGTGAGCGAGACGATCACATGCGTATAGCCACGATAAAGTATCATATCAATCGTCCAAAGATTTTTTAAATTAGTAGGGACATTTTGACATATTTATAAGGAATGTAATAAATTCTTCTCGTTCTTTCTAAGTTATAATTTGAGGAATAAATATTAGATGAATTAGATCAGCGATAGAGTAATACAATTTTTACATTTATATATATCAGATCTAATATTTACTATTTTCTTCAAATGTGAGCATCTCTAAGTAAGTGAAGCTTTTTGCTAATGCGTCTACAATTTCGTGTCCTTTAATTCCTGAGTGACCTTTTGCCTGCAAAATAATCGCTTCATGTCCAGACAAATTTCCTTATTCATTATTTTTGCATGGTTTATCTACAGAACTAAAATAACTATAACATGGCTTTATTTGAGATCTTTTAATATGACAGTACTAAGTGCTATAAATATGCAGCGCGTATATAAAACAAAGATTTGAATCATATTTTGCATAGTGTAACTATTAGTGAGATTATTATAAAGCCGTTAGGTACATATATTAATAAATTTCATTTAAATATAATTAACCCTGTCAGTCAATTAGTTCATATTTGAATATATTATCTATCTAGAAATGATTTAATTACTATAAAAGTGAACAAACATTGCAGTGTGACAAATATCCAATTAAAATTTTAATCAAACGTTTCACCTGTGAAATAACTGATAAAGTGGTGACTAACTGCAAATTTAATTTTGTAGGTTTCCCATATCCAGTAAATTATTTGAATATGTCGAGGCATTAGTTACATTATGGTGACCAATAGACTATTTAAATGTATTTTAACAAACATATATTAATATTAATATTCGTTATTACCACATAATATTTTTTTATCATTGCCGTATTATTATAAACATGCTGGAAAATAACCAAGTGCTTAGATTTCATATTTCAATTTACCCTAGATATTAACTACATATGTAGAAAAGGTTTTCGATATAGTATGCCACTCAGGTATTTGAAACCTTAAAACCTTGAAACTATGGGTTCAGATAACCCATATCCAATATAATAAAAAGTTATATTAGCCAGAGACAACAGATAGTCAAAATAAATTCAGCAGTTAGTGAGGAACACGTGGTACTGTACGGTGTTCCCCAGGGCACCGTATTAGGGCCTCTATTGTCTATATGAACGATTTACTTTAATAAAATTCTAAAGGAACAATTGCAAGATTCTCAGATGACACTGCAATTTTATATGAGACAGAAACTTGGATGGATCTGAAAATGCTTGCTGAGGAAGATTTACCTAATATTAAGTAGTAGTTTAATTACAAATTATTGTCAATAAATTGCGCATTTTTCCTCAATTAATATATACCGATACATAGGATACACAGATACACATAAATTAGGCAAAAAGATACACATAAATTAGATAGATACACATAAATTAGGCAAAAACGATAAAACATCTTAGTGTCAATATAGATCGAAAAGTAAGGTTCCCACATATCACAAGTCTCGTCACAAGTGTATGAAACACATTAGTTCTTAATGTTATTTTTCAGCTTAAATATATGAAAAAAATGCTTGAAATATCCACCTTACAGACCGTTTATCACGCTTTGGTTGAATCCAGACTATGTTATGCAATCATTGCATGGGAAGCTATATAAGGGAACATTTAAAAAATAAAAAATTGTATGAACTGTAAAAAAATGAATTGTATGAAAAAAAAGTCAAAATTGTATGAACAAGTTTTTGAAAATACTCTTAGAAAAACCAAATATATACCCATCATATGATGACTATAAGGAAGCTGGATTATTAGACTTAAGGCAACTGTTTTTTTCTTACTGTAACCACTTTTCAATGTAAAGATATGCAGGTTCTAGAAGAAATTAGTCATAATTATAGCACACGGCAAAAGCATGTCTTCAGAACTCACTTTTCTTCTAAATCGATAGGACAAAGGAACTTTATGCATCTACCCTCAAAGCCCTCATTTACATATATCAGATCTAATATTTACTATTTTTTTTCAAATGTGAGGGGTACCTAGAAATTATTTACTTACTTAATTACTAGAAAAGTGAACTAACATTGCAGTGTGGTAAATATGCAATTAAAATTTGAAAGCTACCCCACCCCTATTCCTAAATTAAAAAAAAATAAACGAAAATATTGTAAAAATTTGACATTTTTGTATATATGCACATATGATTAACTATCACACCCCAAAATTATGTGGAATGGAATATTTTTTATGCTCCCAAAAATGCGTTTACTTTTTTTACCATAACCTTTATTTTTGAAGCTACAACGTCCGCTCAACATCGGCAGAAACCATGGCTCATTACATCTACTTAGAGCACACGACTCTCGGACCCAATAGTCACTCACCCCACGGACGGGACGTGGGGAGTGACTGTTGGTATTGCTCCAGCTCCCCACCGTGGATATGTCGGAGCCACAGAGGAGGGCGACTTGTTTTCTTAAAAATCATAATAATAATCCTATCTTATAGTATTCTAGAAACTACACACATCAAAAATGTGTAAGGAATACAAAGTTTTTTCCTCTTATATAGGTACATTTATTTTAATTGGATTTTAAAAAAGTGACATACCGTTATGATGCCTGATTAGTCAGCAACGAATTAATCTTAATTTCAGTGCAATATGTTTTGTCTTTGATGAAATAATCAAACATTTAAAATGTGCACAAACATTGAAATTTTTAACATAGCAATTAATGCAAAACATGAAAATGTAAACAAATAATGTTTCTAATAATCTGTACTTCCCTCAACAGCATGAATTACAGCTTGACACCGTCTTGGCATACTTAAAATTAAATAATCAATTTCCTTTTGGGGTAACAAGGACCACTCTCAGTTTAAAAAACGCGACATAAAAAAATGGCGACCGTCTAGAAATAGCGATGTATGAGAAAGACGATGTAATACAAGAGTTATGTAAACAAATATTGGTATAATAAAAGGGCGATGCACTAAAATAGTGGTTTTAAAAACATGGTAACCGATTATTTTTTATAAAGCCATTGAATCAAGTAACAAATTTATAATAAAATGCAGTTCATACCCTCTCAAAAACATGGCGTTATGCGTTTTTTTTTAAATGTCGCTCTCATTATGATTTAGTTTTATCCGTTTTCATTAGTCTGCTATTGTTAATTATTATTACTCGTTACTATTATTTATTGCCTCAATAAATAGCATTGTTTCCAGAGGTACCTTAATATATATATTTTGTTTTATACTTGACACCTGTGATGTGATGAGTTTTTAGCAATATATCACGAACATAGGGAATAATGATATATTATTATTATTATTACTAATTATATATTTATGAATTCAGAGTATAAACATGTTCTCAAAATCATTGTTTTTAGTCTGAAAATATCTCCTAAAACTTAATAGTATCATGATGTTGTTAGTGTAAGTAGAAAATACATATTTGCCTACGTGTACATTAAGGGCGGCAAATACCGCAATTATTAGGTTTGTATCTAATATCCGGCGACAAACATCGAAATTTTTCCTAATCGCATTTCGGGTTAAATTTCCTCCCCTTAACCGCATGACGAACACTTAGCAGGCGACGAAGGAACGCGCATTCACCGAAATGAGGATATGAGGTTGCCTTGCAGCCTTACTTAGACCCATACTACTTCCTAAAGTTATTAAGATTTGTAGGATTTGTAAGAGGTATTATAGTTCGTGCCGGGAATGATAATTCTGGTACAAAAATAATATTTATGTTTGCTATAAACTTGATAAGGATGCTTTAAGGAGCAGAATAGATACAGATGCATAATATAATACTCATATACGTTACGGTTATAATACTAATATACTCATATACGTTAGCATCAATTTGCAAGTTAAATAGTCCTGGATATACTTTTTCCGAAAAAATCACAAGAAATATTGGCATTGAATTAATACACAAGACAACGCTCTCTAGATAGAAAGCCGATAAGAATAAAGTTAGCTTTATACTTGGAACTTCTTATAATTTGACTTCCGTTTCCTTATACTGCTTACGAAATTCTTCAACAGGCTGGGGACGCTACCAAGCCTCCACTTCTCACCTCTTAATTTCGACGAAAATACTTAATATGCAGTTACATCTGCATTAAAACCTTTCCCACTGGTGTTCTACTTATAGTCCAATATTTTAATTATTTTTTTACGTTTAACTATTAAATTTAACAAAATTCTATAAAAATTATTAGCGGAGCTCTCCTCTCCTTGAACGCTATGACTGAACTCTCGTGCATTGTTATATGTAACCACGGATATGCCGTATAGAAAAACAACTGCACTTCCTGGTTACCATATTCTTTCTTACTGTTATTTTACAATATGGCCAATCAGATTTATGCCTATTATTTAATTCATTTAGTTTTACGTAGATATAACTCTTACAATTTGAACTTCACTTGATTTGGGCCAATAATATACAATTATTGTTTAGTGACATTGAAATTTACTTTCTGTTTGTTTTTCTGGCATTTCTGTTGACAAATAATCTCAGTTTGACATGTAAAACTCGTCCGTCATGCTAAAATCAACTTTCTGCATATTTTCTACACTTTTAAAAAAATCCTGGCCCCATTTTCTAGCAATAATGTACATACACCAAAGCAATACATAATTCGTAGAGAAACGCAAAGAACATAACCACAAAACTAAGAGTAAACAACTACAGATGTAGGGGACGTGCCCACATCTGTAGTTCCCTACCCCACTCCTATCTTCTATCACCTTTCCCTCCGTCCTTTTCTTTAACATATTCTTTGATATTATTATGTTACATTGTGTGTACATTATTATTTATGCATATCCAAGTATCTTCAATTATGTATAATGGGGTAGTGGCGAAGTAATGGGATAGATACACAACTCATTCAAGTAAAACGGCAAGTAATAGTAATAGTTGCTTGCATGCAAACTCACTCATTATAAACTTAATTCAGTAAGTTAGAATCCGTCGACCAACCGTAGCATCTTGATCTTACCAGCATGCGTTAATGAACCCTCAGGAGACTTTATAATCAGATACCTTTACAAAGCTAGACTGAAATGAGAAATTAAAGTCACCACGTTTCTATTAAGGAAAATTATGCCCTGGTAAAATTTTCACTTTAATTAATCACGGATAATGAAATAACGTATTTTTGCTTTCGGAAATAAATTCCAGGTTTAATTATTTCAATGTTCTTTAATTTGATTGGCATTAAGCGGTCTTATGTGTGATATGCCCACATTTTATGGCCTTTCCAACGGAAATGTTTTTACGAAGAACGTTATGACAAACGCGTTATCCTATATTATACGATATTTAGTCGTCTACATCAGCGTCTTAGCGAAACCGGCAGATCTAAAATACGTATCGCTGAAAATAGGCAACCCTCAAAGAGATGAATAGATTCTTAACGAAATTCCCACAACAAGCACTACGCAGATTAGACATATATTACATGGCTGGAAATGGAAATATGGGGGTGGAAATTGTTGAAAACTTTATGACTGCCAAAATATTTATACCTACTGGAAACTTAAAAATGTCCCCATTCAGTTGATACAAGAAATGTTGTTTATGCACGACGTTGGTCCAGGATGTTTCAGTCTGGTTGCTCAGCGGTATTTGGATGTTGCATATTCAAATCGTCGTATAAGTAGATGAGGAATACAATTTTCGCCTCCACGCTCCCCAGACTTAAATCCTCTGGATTTATTTCTCTGGGGATATTCTAAGCAATTGAAATAATAGGTTCATACGATTCGAATTTAGAACGTGGAAATGTTGAAAATGCGGAATCGCATTTTCTCTTCTTGTCAGACAATTCGACAGAATTCAGTAGTTTTTGAATGTATTCGACAATGACCGTGTCTCAGGTCATAAGCTCATATTGAAGTTGAAAGTCGCTAACTTTCTAAATGAGCAAAGCTTTTAAATGGCATTTTTAAATTCCCCCGTAATAATAAAATAAGTAAACCATTAAGGGTTTCAATTTTCACCCGATTTTAAGAGTAATAGATTATAAAAAATAATGCCGTAGGAAAGCCTTTGGTAAGGTGAAGTTGCATCCAAACGTTTATTCTTCTAAGTTTATCCGAATTCTCTGCTGCCAGTCGTTTTTGGGAAAAAGTTTAATAATAATAAATATTACTTTGATTATTTTTCCGACCCAAATATCGACCAATAGAATTGCACCATTCGACGTCACGTGGTACAACCTACATGGTATTATACTGATAATTTTTTGATTATTTTCTCTGGTAGTTGCTATATATAAACAACAAAACATAATCCAGTCAAATTAACCACACGTCAAACTGACAGGTTGAATTCAATTGTGAAAATTGGAGATTTTGCATGAAAATGAGTCGATTTGGAGTTTGTTCTCTGTCCACCATCGATAAAAAAGTCAAAGGAAATGTTCCCATTAATACGGAGAAGGCAAAAAAAACAGTTTGGAACCAATTTACTACTTTTTGTACTGAGAGGGAATACACATTAAGTGCTGAAACGAGTGAAGCGCAATTGGCAAACATTATGAAAGATTACGCTTACAATATGAAGAAAATGGATGGAGAAGACTATAAGGAAGGTACAATAAAAACAATGTGGAATCAGACTGCCAAATCACTTCAAGAAAAGTATTTGAACGATTTCGACATCAAAATCAACCCATTTTCGGATGCTGCATTCAAGACCGCTCGAGGAGCTCGTGATGCCAAGCGTAAGGCTTTACAATCTATTCCGGAAAAACGGAGGGCAAGTGCAGCAGCGTTGGAGGAAAAAGATTGGGATGCAATGACCACTGTTTGGGACGAGGAAACTCCTGATGGCCTCCAGAAAAAATTATTCATGATAATATCAGTGGAATTGGCTTGGAGAGGTGGTGAGGGCAGCATGGCGTCAATACATCACTTCAAGGCAGAACAGCGAAATGACGGGGAAACAACTGGGAGAATTGAATACAATCCAATTTTCAGCAAGACCACACAAGGTGGTGATAAAAAATTATCAGACAGCAAGTGGCTGGTGGAGAATCGGGAAATCGCTGACAAGTGCCCAGTGAGACTGTTCCAGAAATTGAGAGAGAAGAGAGATGCCAATATCAAGAGCGACAGACTATTCCTGACCCAAAATCCATTCTGGAATAAAGTTCCAGGCGCTAGGTGGTACAAGGATTCCCCAGTAGGCCAAAACACGATTTCAAAGTGGGTTAAGGAGTCAGCACAAAAAGCTGGGCTTGACCTTGGTAACAAAAAAATCACCAATCACTCCAGTCGTGCAACAGCCGTCTCCAATCTAGCGAAATCGGGCCTGGGAGAGCAGCAGATAATCAAAATAACTGGACATGCCAACAGTAACTCCATCAAGCCGTATCTCCAACTCGACCAGGAACACCACGAATTAATTGTCAAGAAACTGCGAAGGAGTGAGCCTACTGCAGAAAATGCCATCAACAGCATAAACCTCATGCCATCTACCTCTTCTGGGACCATTACCGATAACTCTGACTTGAAGAAAACATGCACCAATGTTTACAACAATTGTATTTTTAATTGCACTAGCCTGAATCTTAATTAAATGTTGTTTTATTCATTATGAAATTCTTATTTGTTAACTGTTCATTTCATCTCATGGTGCAATTCTATTGGCCGACATTTGGGACGGAAAAATAATCCCCCGAATACCACACGAGCTTCAAAATTATCTGGCATTTCCCTCAAGGTTCCCTGCAAACAAATAAAGTCGTCAAGTTTTTCAGGAAAAATCACTCGCGCTTCGCGCTCGTGATTTTTTAACCTGAAAAACTTGACTCCTTCATTTGTTTGCAACGAACCTATCGGGAAATACCCGATAATTTTGAAGCTCTTGTGGTATTATAAGTGAATATTTTATGCATTTCAGCGTGTCTTACCTCAACAGCTCTATCTTTAACCCTTTAATTCCGAACAAGAGTATTAAATATAAACAAAAGTTAAATGGTAAACTCATTGAAAATTAGAAACCCTTTTAACCTACTTCGGAAATTGAAAAACCTCACGATGAAAAGTTGGAATGTCTATACAAATCGTAATCATGCGGGCAAGTTCTCTATAGTTTATCTGTAAACGAAATATATGTTCCTGTAACATAAGTCAGTATAACGGATTCAAGATATTCACTGATGGTTCTGATGGAAGTTTTTTGCTATTCATATTTATTTTGTGAAAATAAATAATAGATAGAGAAATAAGCAAATAGATGAATAATAAGGAAGACATACTTACCAGTTGTATATCTGGACATATATACGGAAATGAACCACTTAGGAGTTGTACAAGTTCTTTCACCTTCATTGAGGAAATTCAGAGTGTAGTACGATTTGTTTTATTGATCATTTATATTTGAATTTAAAATATTAATACTACAACACTTTCAGTGACATTTTATACATATTATAAATATATAAAAGCATTAGGCATAGTTATCCAGAACATCTTCTGGATAACTATGCCTAATTAAACCTATGCCTAATTAAAATTTAACTAATAACTATGCCTAGTTAAACTTTAAAAAAAGATTTTTAACTTTCTGGATAACTTATGTTAAAAGAAGCTCTCTCGAGCTATGAAGTATTGCTTTCGAAAATATTCATCCACGGAATAATCTCTTTTTTTTACCCCCTTACGGACAGGTGGATGTCGCCATGTATACTAGGTACTAACCCATCTTGGGAGGCACTATGCCCCAAAATTTCATTGATGGCAACCTCAATGCTTCAAAATAACAATATTCATGAGATAATATATAATTTTATAAAATCTGCACGAATCTTAATATAAACAAACTGTTTATACCAAATTGAACTTTTCTTTACTTTTTTATTACATATTTTTTTAGTAATAGTATGTAGATTATATTAGTTGGAATTACATTACTTGGAAAGAGTGTTTATCCGCATGTCATGTCATTATGCGATGTCTTGATAGACCCCTAGATGCAACGTGTCCCTGTTTAAAAATCCCATATATCCTATATATCCTATATATAACAAAACAAAAATAATTTTAATAGAAAAAAATAAAATTAAAAAAATACTCATTCATTAATTTACTAATTATTTAATTTAGTATATCAGTAGTTAGTTAACGAGGGAAAAAATTAGTAAAAAAAACAGAAAGACGGTTACACTCTTCTATTGTATGATTGCCCCTTTTTTATTTCATGATATAATTACCATTTGAGATTGACTGCTTTATTTGTAATTAAACAGCCATATGATTAAACATTTCTGTTGGTAATCGAACTAGTTTTAGGAAGCCAAACCATATTCCAACAAAAAAACTAAGAACGATAATGCCTTTACACGTAATCTAAATTTGTATCTTGTTTGTAAGTGCTTTTATATGTATTTGTGACTACGTAGATGTTAATGTTTAAATAGATAATTGCGATACTACTACTATAATGTTACTGGTTAGGTATTACTTATAGTAAGATTAAAGTGATACATTCAAATCGCAATGAAGTTTCTTCCACACCCAAGATTGGCCCTAGTGGGATAAATTATTTATTTGATATGTGATATTTTATTTGTAACATGCTTTTTACAAAAGAAATACTTTTGTGCAAAAAACATTATTATTATTATTATTATTATTATATAGTACCGCTATCTTCTACTTAACCGGATATTATTATTGCTTATATACGTTCTTTTTTATATAATGTTTTATATATTACGTATGTTTATGAATTAATGTTATGTTAATTATATTAATGTGTAATTTCTAACAAGCTGCTGATGTTTCTTATACATTTTTATCTTGAGGAATACATACCTATTAACTTTGACTTTGATTTGGATTGTGAAATTTATTAATATGGGTTTTTAGTAAATGATTTTAGGTATATCGCAGGCGAAGCAGTGACGGAAAAAATATTTGAAACAATTGTTTATTAGGGTAATAATGAACCATTAATTATTATAATTAATGTGTAATGTGTCAATATTAACCATTAGGGTAAAAAGGTAAATCGGCATTATTGTTGTTAACTCCCATCAAAGTCGAGATTCTGCGACGAGTTCTGTTTAAGGGATATGGACAGAACGACCAATCTTATCAAATACGACTATATTATTATTCATGACCAATTTTCTGGAATAAAACTTCTGAATGGTTTCTACATATATCCTAGTCTTTCGTTTTCATAGAATATTAGTATTATATCGTCTGAAGAGAAGGCCCGCTTCAGTTTGTATTCGATAAGCGCAAAGCCATAAATAAATACAGAAATAATATCGGAAATGAAAGAACGTTATCTTTGTCTTCGGGATATTGAACGTGAAGTAAATACATTAGTGAGATATTTTTAATATACATTTTTTAGAAAATTCCAGACGATGTGGAACGTCTTTCCTGTGATTAATGAGAATTTCGCATTATTTCCTCATTTCTGCTTTATAATTAGATAAGCGAAACAGAGTTTTTAAAATCTCCGTGATGTTTTTTCTCCTGTAGAACAAAAGACAATGCGAATGGTTCTGATTTACATGATTAATTAGAATTTCCTTTTTAAACAAAAACAAATGGTAGGTATTATTCTATTTTCGTTCCTTAAAATACATCCCAATAAAGTCATTTATTTTCGGGTGGAAATAGATTTGTTATGACGTATTCAGGGTTTTCCACGAATCACCCATTTAACATATTTCGTAAACGAATTAGGATTTAAGTTTTAAAATTTGGTGACTAGTCTATTTTTATAAAATATTTTCCTATTTCTTGCATTTTCGGTTATACCAAAACTTGACTGACTTCATTATTTTAAATGAAACACCCTATATGTTAAGACATTTTTGAACTCGCCATTGTATTTTGAGATCACTTTGTTAATAGGACTATATTTATATTTTCATCTGTATCTGAGATATTTAGTTTTTTTTATAATTTTTCACATCTAAAAGGTGTAATTTAAATGCGTTTATTTAAAAAATTGATAGGTACATATCAACCGATATGTTTTTGACAGCTTATCGTAGGTATAATGAGCTTTCCAATGCCAATATTTTTTTTCTGGAACATGTGACAGACGATTTCATTGCTATAAAACTGCCATTCTAAAAACCTGAAAACCTTATTTTTTTTAAATAGCGACCCTATTTTTTATTCTAATTGGATTTTCTTTGTAAAAAATAAAAAAACGCATTATCTGTGAATCAGAAAGCTTTCTCATACATTATTATCTAAAATAAATACTTAATCAGAAATTGAACAGTTCTTACGTTATTTGTCGTTAGTTGTATATTAGACATTAGTTTTTGAAAATAAGTCGCCATGGAAAAAATGCATTTGTATTTAATTTCGATGTCAAAATATCTGTGGGTAAATAGAGACCACTTCGAGCAGTCACTGTGATATAATTCTGTAGATAATATTTTAACCATATTATTTATTGTTTGTAGTTTCTAATGTGACATCTTCGAGGAGACATAGATGTGGAAACGCGTCTACAGATGTTTTCTCGAAGTTTAGATAATAATAAGGTATACAAACCATATTTATTTGACAGCCTGTATAATCAACGTCAAAATATAATGCTACATTGTTACATACAATGTATTCTTGTCAATTCTTATATACTGTATTTTGATGTTGTTTATTTAATATCTAGCAAGCCCATTGATGTCTGATATAGTAAGAAATAAATGGAGTTAAGTCCATTTAACAAAATCTGAAAATGTGTTTTCTTAGTATTGTAACTTATACTATACATACATACATAGTTTTGCCCCTTTGGAATAATAAAAGGCAATAGTCACAATATTTTCCTCTTACACCGGATCCTTCGCCATTTAATAGAATCATCATAATTATCTTTCAGTAGTGATTTTGGCAACATTTTCGGTAAGAATTTTAATCATCATAGTATATACATTGTTCTGCAATGAGCAATAGGGGTGAGATATTTAAGATTTTTTATTTTTCTTATATTTTTAATACATTATTGTACTGCATTTTGTACACGTGCAGAATTTTTTGTAATTTAATGTTTGAAATTTGTATCTTGGTGGCTGTTTGCTTACCATTTTGACCCAAGCAAATCCTGTATCAAGGATTTGCAGAAAGATTGACTCGACGTTAACACACATTTCAAGAACGGTGTGGGTCAAATTCCTTTTGCTCAGACAGGTTAAGTTAAAACTCATGTTACATTCATGAAGCTACCCTACACGACATACTGCATTCATGCTACTCGACGAACCTACTCTTCTTTCAGATTCGCAGAGTTTTATGTCCCCATAGTCTAGCTTCCTTGTTGATGCCATCAACTTAATATGCTTTCAATAGTTAGTATCCATTCTCCATCCGTTTTACAACTAATAAAACATCTCCCTCATAAATGAACCACTTTTATTAGCCTTGTTCCAATTTACGGCGAAATGCTCCCATTTTGTTCGTGAGATCGTGAGTTTTATTTATATAATGGAGCTATTAGCTAATTAAAATTATCGCCTCTTTTTAATTGTCGCGTTGAAAAGTCCTTCTTGTAATATTACTACGAGATTTGATGTAGATATAATAATTGGAGGCAAAAGTTATGGTCTTTAGTTGTACCATTGGTTGAGCAATTATAAAGACGCAACATTTACCCATGATAAAATGCGTGAATAATCTGCAAATTTAAGGCCCTGTATATTGGAAAATAAGACCTTAAACAAAAATCTTTATTGAGCAAAATATTCGTAAGTTTAGATAGGGAATATTCATGTTTGATATTCAGTTATGTTACACCGTTTGCAATACACTACGGGCTTTTTAGATCCGAGATTTATTAGTCTGTTGAGAACTGTCATAAGGATAGCGATGGTTCAGTTAACGTGTTTTGTGGCGCTATGGCTCGACAGATGCATAAAACCTGCACATTTCTCGTCCTCGATCGATTGCCAAATTTCGGAACCAAAGATCGTATTGCGTGTATGTTCTCCTGATGCATTGGACTCTATCTTTCTTTAAGATAATTTGTCCGGTTTTTAAACATTATTATTTGTAGCGTTGTTCATGACTAGCCGTTATTATGTTTGATGTTTATTTTCGGTGATGGTTAGGAGCAAAGATAGAAAGTATGCAGGTAAATTAACTAATATTAGTTTGTTAGATTACAACGCTTGTTGCTGAGATACTACTGCTGAGAAACGTTGGTAAAAATGTTCGGAACCAAAGAGGTGCTGTTAGCTAATTAATAAGCCTCTTTATAATTTCTCACTCCATTCTTACAGCGAACAGATGTTGCCACACTGAATACAATGTTGGCTAGCTGCCGTTTATATGTCGGTGACAATTCCACTCATCTTAAAATTTTCACATAATCTGACCAATCACAAACCAAAGATAGCTTATATTATCGTTGAAACACCAGCTGTCTTTCAATTCTGATTAGTCTATGAGCTTGGTGTTTTCAGCGACGTAACGATGGATGGGGACCACAAAGTAGATTTTGATAGTTTGATATATCAACCAAAATATTGATGAATATTTCACATCTCTACTTTAAAACCGATAACGTTTATTTTGACTCGCCACCATGGCAACCTGAAAAAATTTTTCGAGGCGATGTGATTGACAAATAAGTGGACATTTTTTGACAGTTGAGAAGGTAAACATTTATATTATAGAGTATATTATATGATCTGCACATTGCCATCTTATCTATTTTCTGTACAACCACTGAATTATGCACTTGTTATGAATACGACGTATCTAGGATATTATATTTTTATTTATTATTCTTTATAAAGGTTAATTTAACATAAAATACAAATTGCACTATAGCAAAATGTCAAGTTTATTTATACTTGGGGTGTGAAATTTTCTCACCGAATACCACACGAGCGTAAATTATTCCTGGAAATTTTTATTAAGAAAATTATGCCTCGTCACTGCATGAAAATATTCGTTACCTCAAAAACAATTCCGGAAATAATTTAAGCTCTTGTGATATTATAAGTGAAAATATACCCAGTAACAGAAGAAAATGAGAATCTTATATATGGAGACAATTTATGACGTTCTATGTGGAACGAAACTATAAAATTAAATGCAGAAAATAGCAACGAAAGGCTAGCATTTGGCTGTTAGTAAAGGTGTTAGCAAAGTGATTATAAGAAGACTGTTATTAAACCCATATGGAACACCACTGCAAAATTATTACAAGAAAAATACTTTTGTGAGTATCAGACATCTTGATCCCTTCAAATATATCATTTTTAGGGAGGCGAGGGCGGCTCGTCATAGTAGGAGAAAATTGTTGCAAGCTGTACCCGAAAGAAGATAAATAAGTTCTGTCGCTATTACTTATAGAAATATGTGCTTACAATGGGACGATGACACGCCAGAGGGACTTCAAAATAAGTTTCTTCACTAGCTGCAATAGAACTAGTTTTATTTATATTTTTAGGAGATGAGGAAATATACCTATATTTATGTATGTATGTATATGGGTCGGAGTCTAGTGGCTTTTTACTTCCACTACATCACTTAGGCCTCATTAGGCCCTTTGTGTATACCTCCTTTTTACTTGAAAACTTTTCTTCAAATTTCTCTTTTCACCATATTTGTTACAGGTGGCTTGGTGGCAAAGCCTCTGCAATTTGTATGTGTGATAGTATGGTTCTGAGTTACCGAGATTTATTACTCTGGTCCTCATTACCATTTATCTGGGAGCGCGCGTCTGCAGCAGATGTTGAGTATTCACAGGTCTGAGTTGGACTGCCATAGCCTATCCCCAAGCCTGCCTAGGTCACGCATCCAAGTGCCACCTAGGCCGCCTTGCTTAACTTAGAGGATCGAAATGTTACCGGTCAAGTCTCGATCAAAATCAATTATACATGTTTTAAGATGGTATGCTGTTATATATTTTTAAATCGTTACACCAGTCTCTCACATTGTTCGATTCACAGATCATCAATAAATAATAAAAATAGCAGACGTTCAAGATTTGAGCCTTGCGATACTCCAGAAGTGGTTAAATAGTTTGATGAACTATAACGATTATAGAATACGAACTGGTTTCTATCAGTCAAATAAGAATGAAAAATAGTTAATAGACTTAAGTTAAATCCGAACTTTGGCAATATCTGTCGTATATGATGATCGATGAGATCTAAGGCCTTGGCCAAATTTGCATACAAAGCATCTTGACAAAGCACTTGACCTCGTTCGTCCATAATATTAGATACAGTTTGAGTGAATATTACCAAGTTTGGAATAGTAGGTCTGGAAACCATGCTGCCTTGGTGATAATATATTTTTCGTGACCATATAGATGCGATTGTACAAGATGTTCTCAAGAATGGGGTATTTTCGCAGTTTTTTTTAACAATGGGAGCAGAAAGTAAATGGAAAAAGAAGATACCCGTTATTTTTATTTTTTTGTTTAGCTCTAAAACAACCTGTAAAATAAATAAATAAAATCATGTGACGTCACTAATCGCAAGTATAAACAGTGCGGCAAATGTAGTGATTTTTAGGGTATTCTGTCTATAAATTGTCAGCAGCGACGCCTCACTGCTTCCGGTCAGCAATTGCTGTTGATATTAGTATTTATATATACATATATGACATATATATATATATATATATATATATATATATATATATATATATATATATATATATATATATATATATATATATATATATATATATATATATATATATATATATATATATATATATCTAATATATATATAATGATTTATAATAATATATATATATATCTAATGAAATTCACGCTGCAATTAAATATTAAACATGTATTTCTGAATATTGCGCATTATTTCTTATGTCAAAAATTATAGAAAAAAGTGTACTTGTTGAATATGCAATTGCCCATTTTTGTTTCGATCAAGCGAAAATACCCCATTGTCTATAATTGCCGATATGTGCCTTTGTCTATAATTGCCTTTATTTGACATATCACTTGCCTTAAAAATTGGAAAAACTTTGCCGCCTTCAATTGGCTAGGATGGACTGATGTTTTTATAGATAGGTTAAATACAAAAAAACAGTGGAGTTGAGAATGCATATGCACAATCTTTTACCAAAAAAAAAGGTATTAGGTCATATTAGGTGATGTCATTTCTAGATACAGATATATACAGAACTAACAAAATCGGCAAATGCATTTATAATATCTTGAGGATTATCATAGTAATTATCCATATATGACAATCGCCAGGTATTCGTGTTTGTTGTCCTTGTATGAGGATTGTATGAAGTACCAAAAGTTTTTCTGGATCAGAAAATATTGATATCTAGATGTTATAGAAATATTTTAATATGCTAAATCGATTTTTTGTTTTATTGCAGCTCTAAGTGATAGGTTGATTTAGTTTTTTTTAATTTGCTAAAATATTTTTCTTTTTCTTTAAATGTTAATTATTTTCATTAGTGTACCATTTAGGAGATGTTCTTTCATAAGTTATGTATTGTGATAATGAATTATATATAGACTATATCATGAATGAAGTAATTTATTAAAGGACAAACTCATGAAGAACGGTGATATTGATTGGCGAGTAAGTAACGATTAGATTGTTACTGTCTGTCAAGTGGAAAGATAATAAAGCAGTATATTTCGTTAACTATTTCCCTTAGGATAAGGCTTACATTTCGAAAACAGAGGTATGGAACTCGGGAATAATTTGGATGCATAAAATTAGTAAATGATTATAAGAAGCATATGGGGTATGTCGATAAATGAGACATGTATAAGTCATGCTACGGAATAGATCAAAAGCCAAAATATCGTGGCACCGAATTTTCTGGCATTTGTTGGTCCTAGCCATTGTTAATGCATTTACTATTTACGGAGATAGGGCGACCGCCAGCATAAAACCTCTGACATTGAATTATGTTAATATCAATTGGTATTTCTTGTGGAAGTACTAATATTTATTATCATAATATGAGACATTATAATTCTTTGACTATTTTTAATAACTTTCTGAATTACTTACCTAATATTTCTAATATTTTTTATTTCCCAATAAGTTGCGCAGTAGAGCCTCATATTTTTGCTAAAATTACCAAAAAAATATGTTAATTTAGGTTGTTCAATAATTCACTGTAATTAATCAAAAAATTAATTTTGGACACTAAAGGGTTAATGTGTAATTATAATTTTATATTAAATTTATTTATATATTAGTGTAATTAATTTTCAAGAGATTCTACTTTAACTGCAGATAGTCATCAACCGAAATACCGTGAAGAGTCGTTGACAATCGGCACAATGTCCATTATCTGAAACTCTACCAGCCAAGTCATTAGAATGTCTACGAACGCCAAGCAAACTATTTCTTCTTGAGACGCATATTCTTTCACCCAATATAATCTGTGGGTATCCAATTTAATCATAAAATAACGCTTGATTTGTTTTTACAGTTCCGTATTTCCACGAGGACGTTGGGGATTCCTAGATAGGTATAAAATATCGTGATACTTAAGATAAATACATTCATAAATTTAATATCAACTTTCTCTACCGCAATTTTATTTTATACGGTGCCAATTTAAAAAATCAGTTGAAATTTATTTAAAGTCAGATTATCTCCTGAACTCTGGAGGAGATGAACATTACTGTAAGCTCTTTTATGTTCGAGGAAAATTTCCTTCTCGCAATATATTTTTCTCTTTATCTGGTAAACGAGGCGAGGGAGAGAGATAATTGCTTCGCTAGCTAAATATGTCAGGTTAGGGCGTAAATTGAGCCTTAGTGGTTATTTTAACAACTTTATTAACGGTTTAATGGTTAAGTAGATTTTGCTTTGCATATAAAAGGGTTTAGATGTTATAGTTCCGCGGATAAAAACAACGACTTTGAATTTATACGGGATTAGTTTATTTCGCCAATAGCTGCTGTTTAAGCTGCGAAAGCGTAAAGTATGGCCATCAAATTTTCCTCAACTTCGCTGAATTAAGATGTGGTAATTGAATAATGCACGCTAAAATTTTACTAGCTTATATATTGTTTCTTAGTCGCAGAGCTTTCAAAATTTATATTCGATTATGTTGTGCTTCTGTTAATTATTTTTGTAAATATCTTGGTAATATATTTACCCACTAACCGGTTCACAAATTTTCCTAAAAATACATACATCTAATTAAAGACATTTTTATGGGAAGCCGTTTCCAAAGCAAATACCGTATTAAAAACAAGACCCCTAAAAATGTCATAAATGTAAGGGTCCTAATGTTTACTACGGCAATACTTCTATATATAGTTTAGTCACAGCCTACTATATGATGGTCGGGCTGAGAAAAAGAGAACATCGCATTGGACTTCATTTTAAAATTAACAGATTCGGCCATGTGTTGATTTACGAATTAATTTCTGGAAACCTAACTAACATAAATATAACTAAACAAACCCATTATGACAATAAAATAAATAATTCAGCAAACAAAACCAAAGCAACATGGAACACAGTTAATAAAATATTAGGTAGGAATAAAAAGTACAACAGGAACCGAATCACTCTCAAGATTAATGATGCCATCATAAGTGATTGTTGCCAGAGAATTTGGATGACATTTTTCTACCGTAGCACAAAATAAAGAATATTTTGAGTCAAATCTTTCTTTACCATGTACATTGAACGATAAATTTGTAAACTAAATGGTTATTGAAGACGTTGCGATAGAATAAGTGCTTAACATTATTGCACAACATATGAATAAAAATTCAAGCGGGCATGATGGTGTAAGAGCTAATGTTGAAAAAATAACCTACTGACTGCATCTCAGCATCGGTTTAGGTCTAATAAATAGGTTGAGACGGTATCTTGTCTCCTGCTCGAATATGTGTATCATTGCTTGGTATGTAGTCTCATTTTTAGTCTCAGAAATTATATAGACTAGGTATAACAGGTAGGAGCATTCTCCAATCAATAACTTCGTACATAGAAAATAGGTCTCTGATAGATAGTATGAACGGGAAGAGAACGCCTTGTAGGTTTTTAGCTATTAAAAATTGTAAGGTAATATTTTCATTACTATTAATAATAAAATTCTAATATTTTCGCATAAGACTATATACATGCATAACAAATAGCCATGACAAAGAAAAAATTTTCTATATGAAAATGAACGAAATAACGCTAAAGATGTATTGAAGAACAAATGCAGTACTTTGCAAAGTGAGTCACCAGTACCTTTGAAACCTATATACTTTTTTCATATTTACTTTTCATAATTCTATATAATTTACCTAATATACAAGCTTTTGCAATTTTTTTTTTGAGAATTCGAATACCCTAATACCCCGTTCATTTTGTACAGATACATATTATTTGCTTGCTTTATATACTCTAGTTTACGAACCTATCTGATGGGAAATTACGTTGGAATGGTACACTGGCTAGAAACTAGTTTACCCTTAGCCATGTTGCCACATGTCATGACCATTACTTGTTAGTGATATTTTGAAAATAGCGTGATGCTCATCACAAGGTTAAGTCATTGCTCAATTACTAAGGTATATATTTATGTTTTATAAACTAAAAATAACAAATAAAACTTAGTATATAAATAAATCATCTTAAATAAATGAGAGTTCTTCGTTAAATCGAGGTAATTTTATTTAGGTTATTTTACCTCCAAGGGTGGGTTACGACATGCAGCTGACGTAACAACGCTATATATTAGGTACGATCCTAACCTAGCATAAGAATATGAGCTGGCTACTTTCTTGTTTAATATCAAATATTTGCTTCAGGATTATCGATATTAACTTGAAATTATACAAAGAGGCGGGGCTCTATATTGATATGCCTCTGGCAGGACGATATTGGATGCTTTGGAAGGGTAGCAAGCCATCGTTAAAAAAGTAAGATGTTCATTAAATAAGGTAGCGACTCCGAAAGCGTTTTTGCTATTACGGAAATTAAAGACATCAACAAATACCAGAATCGGTTTATGAAATAAAGTTCTACTTCTCTACGCTTCGAAATTTTTTTCATAAAATATAAGTGTTGGCTGCTATATTGAGATTTAGCTTCTATTTATAAAAAAATATTTTCAAGCGAGAAATTATAGAATGTTCATAATAATATATTTTTTTACAGAGAATATTCCAAACATAACCCAATGTAAACAGGATTATGTTCTCTATCGAATACTTTGATATGTACTATAAGTGTTATAAAATATTGCATATATACAGGGTGTCCCGAATTGCGATTGCGACAATCTAATCACGTATTCTACATCGAATCAATTTTTATGTAGACTTCTTGTCCGATTTCGATGATATTTTTTATGATGGCCACTATTCAAGAATGTTAATGTTACCTATATTGTTTTTTCAAAGAAATTGTGTATGTTTCATTACAGGGTGTATCAATTGTGACGTGTTTTTAACAAAATTTAATGAAAACAATACTATTGTTATATCATGTAATGAAAGAAAATTGTTCTTTGAAAAAAGAATAGAACATTCACATTTTGTAATAACGAGGTATCATACAAAGAAGAATCATCAACATAGGTCTAGACAAAAATCAACTAATTAACTTCTTAGATATGAGTGCTGGATTTAGATGGACGAAGAAATAACTGGTCTAATAAATAAGTCTCCTTGGCTGGATTAACACTGGATGGATTTAAATATAAATTAATATAGATTTAACATTGTATGCACTTGATTTGTGAAGAAGTGTATATTCACCCTTTTAATACGTATCAGTAACTAACTTATGTCTTTACTTGTATAGATTTCTGCTTTGTTTTCTGTGAAAGTACTTGGTAAGAATTCATTTCCTACTGTTTTATTTACAACAACTGAAAATGTTGATAAATGCTAGTCTACCATTTAGTATCATTGGCTAATTGGCTAAAACTTTTAATATAGAATCAAGTACTTCTGTTATTATTCTTAAAATACAACTATTATTTCCTTCTTTCTTTTGATTTTGATAGTTTTTAATTATTAGAACCTTTATTTTAACGCTTCATTGATTATTTCGTAATTTATCACAAATTATGCCATTGCAATAGTGAAGGAGTACTGTACAAGTTATTAATGCATTAGGGCACAATATCTCTAAAACTTCATACCTTTATGTCCACAAGGAATATGAAATCTAAAATGTAATCCATAGATATAAGCCACAGCATTAAAGTTTTAAGCATTTAATAAATTTTCGTCTACCCACCATACAATATAAGAAGACTAGGATAAATAAATACACCCCAGACTCTCTTAAATATATATTATTGAGAACGCATGCATGGCTTCCACAGATCCAACCTATGAGTTCCGCGTTCACGACAAATGCTCTTGAATCCATCAAATATTTACGTGACCCATCTAGAGCATTCTACTCAAATAACTAACTTCTCACCTTACAGACCCTTTACGTGGCCGGTTCAAGTTCACAAGTCCTTGAACTTTGGATTAGGGTAACTTATAGAACATGCATATATAGCGTTTATAGCCACTCGCTTATGGAATATTTCACACTTTACATTTATTTTACATTTTGCTCTCTGCTTTATAGTTCTTTTTACAGGTTTATTGATATTACATATCATTTAAAAACGTTTTATGTTAGGTATATATTTTATTCTCGTCTTCTAGTCGACATTCCTAAACTTGTTTATTATCTTTCTTAATATAGTCAGCCATTTAAGCGATGTATAATGCATACATTTTAAAGGAATACGTTGTTTTTATGCAGAAATGTGAAATATTCTTTTTATAATTATGACATTTAGAGCGACACTTTTCAAAACCCTTTGGCATTAGGAAACGTCTTACTTTTCTCAACCAGTTACGAAAAGTAAAATTTTACGCAACTGGTTTTGTAAAGTAAAGTTCATTTCATAGTAGGTTATTTAGACAATTATGAAACTGACAAGCTATGAAAGTGACAAGCTGTCACATCGTTGCAACCTACTGGTTTTGCTTTTCAGTTGTCTTCTCATAAAACATAAAATTGATCAAAATTAGAAAAAATCTTGTATGATACACGTTGGAAAAAACTATTTTGTGTAACTCGCATGCATCCTTTTGCGCTCGTTCCATAGAAAACGGCTCGTTACACAAAGTAGTACTTTTCCCAACTGGTTACATAAATAGCTATTGTTTAATTTATATCACAAAAAGTAATAAAGCAATTCGGATTGCTAATAACGGCGGAACCTTGCACAGCCCCTAGCTATACAAATCATAAAATGCTGTCTTTCATGTTGTGACGCTCTGCCTTCGGTGCTGAATTTTTATTCGAGCGCCACTGTCTGTTTATAGTTTAGACAGACCACTTTTCCCTACAGGCAGTTCTGTAAGGGCCACGGGTAGCTGCGTGTGGAGACAGGCAGTAATCCAGGGGTCACGTGACTTATATATAGACCTTATCTACAGTAATACACAGGTATCTGGTTACAACAAGTTTATTTATTCTTCAGGACATCTATTTATATTTCTATCCTTGTCTAACAAACAATTTACACTACTATCTACAGGTTATTCAGTCTGCCTACGTCATACTTGGTTAATGATTTAGCGGGAGTATCCGATGGAGTTAGCGTAGCGCGAGGAAAGCGTGGTATGAGAAAATACTACTGGATGATAATGAGTAACTATGGTACAATGGGCTTGTGGCGTAAGTTTAAGCGGTGAGCGGTTATCAGACAGGCAGGTTACAAATACAGTTCGAGGGAAGAAGCAACAGTGTAAGCATGCGGACCGATCGAATGTTCGAGAACTCAGGTGTTAATCGGAAATGGTCATTTAAATGATTTGACTTACACCATTTAAAGTGAGCGAGTGAGTACTGTTAGATTGAAGTGCACCTTTGCTAATGTCGGCGTGTATAATAGAAGCGTATTTGTTGACAAGAAGGCCTTTCGACCGGTTGTCAACTGGGGAGTTGACAAGAAGGCCTTTCGACTGGTTGTCAACTGGGGTGTTGGCAAGAAGGCCTTTCGACCGGTTGCCAACTGGGGACGCTGACAAGAAGGCCATTCGACCGGTTGTCAGCAGCTACCAACAAGAAGGCCTTGCGACCGGTTGTTGGTAGAAACCGCGTACTCGAAGGAAATCGCGTACTCACTCCAGTCTGGTATGGCTTCTGGATGTCGTCCTTCCTGAGTCCTGTATTGCGTGTATATGGCTTACTTCTGGTCTCGGATTACGGCTGGAACTACTAGACTTAGGTTCAGGTAGGCGGGGCTGCTGCTGTTGGGGCTTCTTGCTGCTGGGAGTCTCGGACACAGACTGACTGTTTCAGTGTGGGAGCTCTAGTTTTATTAAATCTTTCGGCGTGGTGGGGACCGACTCCCTACAATGAATTTCCGAAGCGTTATCATGTGTGTTCGATATTGCTCCGGCGCGCGCTCGATGATATCGAGCCGGCCTGCGAATAGTTTTCTTGGTATTGGAAATCGTATTTTGTACGCGAGATTTCCCAAAAAATATTTTTTTGTATGCACGTTGTAAGCAGAACTGAATTTAAAATAAAATAACAATGTTTGTCGAAAAAGAAACGGACCCATACGGTCAATAGTAACTTATAAATACGAAAATATATTCCTACTTAGCTTAATAATTAAAACAATATAGCAATGACAGTACAATTTTACGTAACGAGTGGGAAAATATTTCCACTTCGTTACAATGTCAATATCTCGCCTATTGAAAGTGATTAGGTGGTTAGTTACACTAAATATCGATATTTGTATTACTCGGAAAGAAATTTGTATCTATGATAATGTATGTGACACACATGTTCGTGTTTCAATTTGGCAGTCATAAAATATTTCATAGAATTAGTCACATTTTGAAATATATCAGCAAAATGCCGGGAAAATTATTTACCGGGAGAGTGTATTATAATTTAGAGCGAAATACATCAGTCCTGAAAAGCTGTAAGGGAATTCATGTAACATATGGTTCTTGACAAGTATGTATGTATTACATTGCAGCGTAGTATCCTTCGATGCCATTCCTAGAGAGAACTGCGAGACAACAGACAAGGGCTTAATAATGGTAAATAACCAACATATTCGCTGCAGCTATACTTACTTACATTTAAGTAGCTAGAAGAATTAAGAGCATACAAGACAAAACAATGTTTATAATATAACAGAAAACATAAATATAATATATCATATAACATAAATATTAAAATAAAATGAATATTACCATATTATATTATAAATAACACTATTTGTGTTATAGGTGTGTCCACAGAAAAATAATATACATTAAAAGTAGTGAGGAATGAATCTTTTGACCTAATAATAGCAATATCAGAATTGTGCCTGAAAAAAAGTCAATCCGAACCACAACAGCGTCCGTAGAAAGTGCTTGTTTGATTTGAATCGGATAAACGCGTTGTCATTGGTTTGACGTCACAGCAACCATGTGACGTCAAAGGCGATAGATCAACCGTATTATTCACAGTATTATCTAGTAGTATCTTTATTATTTAGAACGTCAAATATAGTTTGCTTATTGCTTGTTTTCAAATATGGAGGAGGGTTTCCAGAAAGTAAAATCTCATAATTTGCCGAACGTAGACGTGATTATTGGTATCCGATTTTCTCGCGTCAAATACCAACTTCAACCAGCCCCAATCCAGTGATGGGAAAGCTAGTCGGCATAATAGCTACGGCAATAACAATAACTATCGGCACAAATAACCGGCCCGTCCTAGCTCATAATAGTCACTAACCTTACTATAACCATCTATAACATCCAGTCTGACACATACAGCTGGCATGTGATGTCATCCGCCTAGTCTCGCTCGCGGAAGCATTTTCCTAGCCTCGCTGCGTTGAGGTAATTGTTATTACGAATAACGTAGAAAGTAAATAACTATTATTTTTTTTACTTTATATGGGCTTATAATACCCATAGATCTATCATTTTCAGTTGAAAGCTAAATTTTGTGGACAGATCTATTGTGTCGACATTTCTACGGAATGTACTATAAATAATATTTGTGTGGAATTCATGAATTATGCGGACATACACTCGTCCCCGGAATTTCTTTCCGTTTTAACGTGTTTAGTGAGCCCCTCCCACTCTAAAAAACTGCTTTCTGGAGAAGGTCTACATACTACTAACTACTAATCAAAACTGATGGGAACTAATTCAAAAATTATGTGCAGAACATTAAAATTTGTACAATATTTCTGTGTTCTTTGCATTTTACTGGCTTATGCTGCCCACTACGCATTTTTATTTGAAATGTTTTTCCATAATATGATCTATTGTTTTCAAAATAAAAAATGTTAAATATTTGTTTTTTGTTTTTTTGGGATATTTCTTTAGGTAGTAAATATTTTGAACTCCAGTATTTTTTTCGTAAATAACATGTTTTTGTGAGTAGTTCCTTTTTTTGAAATTGAAAATCGGTCAATTATTACTTAAGACATATTTTTTGGCTGTTGCGGCTATGTTGGCTTATATTATCATAAAGTAAAGAGTGTTAAAACTTCGCAAGACATCTAAGCGAGCGGTAGTTTTTGAGCCCTATGATAATAGACTATTCATAATATAAGTGATAGTTATAAGAAGTGTTTGAAGTGCTTTGGGATTTTCTGTTTGGTATCTACGAATGTTGCAATACTGTTACAGATTATGTAAAATAACGCATTATTTACCTAAAAAAGATGTGATTTCATTGCATTTTGCACTACAAATATTAGAAGTTTATAGGTTATGTGATTAGATTAGATCTACTTAGTTCCAGCAGGTGTCTAGTCCTCCCATCGTCGGGACCAGATATAAGTTCTTTAGCCTGCCTCATGCCTGGGGCAGTTGTCCAACAATGTTGAAACATTTGTTGGGCTAAAGTCTTCATTGAGAGAACCGCTGTGCTTCTGGAGATCCCTACGAAGGGTTCAGGCCCAGTAGCTGTCTCTAAAGTGCCTAATTTGGCCAACTGATCAGCCTTCTCGTTTCCCGGTACACCAGCATGTTCTGGGACCCATACAAGGCGTAAATTATTCCTCCGAGAGAGAGTCTCGAGGACGATCTTGCATTCCAGAACCAGTTTTGAGCACACTTCTACGGCACTTCTAGTGCCAAGATCTCGGAGCATATATTGATTCTACCAGTTCTTTGTGGGCCGGCTAGCAGGTCCAGCCCACAAGATAGAATCACAAACACCTCGGCTTGCCCTGAGTTCCATATGCGGCAGTAAAAGTGCTGTTTTCTGCCTAGTTAAATTAAGACCATTATCTCTATCACAGTTAAGGTTTTGAAGCTCGTAATATTTTCGTTTTGCAATTTTTAAAAGAAAATCATGAGTATTGCATTCAGAATTCATCCCTATCCTGTGAGATATTATAGAAGTTAGAGTATTGAAAAATGTCGTAAAAATTGTTTCCGAAGCTTTTCCTCACTTACGTTTGTCTTTATGAATTTTCTTTGTTCTGCTCCGTTAAATGTGTTTTCATAAAGAATTTCGTAAAACAAAGGCATACTGTTAAAGATAATTCCCCCGAAATTGAATTAAGTTGGTGTGCAGCAATTTTCCGCTAAAGTAGAGCGATAAAAATTTCAATATTGCGGTACCTCCTAAAAGAACATATGGTGTAATTCAATATATTTAAAGATATTTTTATTTTTATATAGCGACCACATTAGCAAACGGAATTTATAACTTAACCATTATATTTAAGAAATAATCTAATATTTCTTTACGTATTTGCATCTTGACGCTTTCTATATGCATGTATATATGTATTCTTTTAGTCTTTTTTGTCATTTTTAAGCTGTAGGTAGTACTTAAATTACCATTTTTTTTCTTTCATTGTTGCTGGATATGAAAATGGACCAATATGTAAATTATATAGTAATCTAAACTATTTGCAATTAAATGGTTTCACCGGGAAAATATCAGTTTTTTAAAATTATTTTATCTAATTCTATTTTATTTTTAATATATTGAGGGATAAAACAGATATTTTTAAGAAATAAATGAACATCTACTCTCAATGCCACTGGACAAAGTTATTTGAACTTGAATCATCCATTGAATATGAAACCAATAATAATACAGTACCATAATGGTAATTCTTGACGGTTGTAGTCGAACAAGGAAACTGTGAGATATAATGGAGTTAGTACAACTAGTACAACTTCGCCCGTTACCTGGTGTTCCGGAGCCGCGTATTTGAAATTACCAACAATTACAGTTTCGTATTGGAGCTAACTTCATTTCCCTTTATTGACAATATTCTTAATGCGTCCGTAGATGGCCCATTTCAGAGCAAATATATTTGCATCTGCATTTGACTTTGTACTCAATATTCTCCAGGTCAACGAACGTTTCCTACTTTGTTTTACTATATTGCGCATCAATTTATTTCTTAAAATTTGTGAATACTTAGTACAACTGCATTTAAACAAGTGGGTATGTTTAGAAGAAACGTTCAACTTTATTTATTGCCTTTATTAATACTAGACTTCGTTCTTGCCTTTATTAATTAGTGTAGTAATTTGAGAAATTGGCCACATTATTGATTACAATGATTAATAATTTATTCACTATCCCTATTATTAACGTTGTTACTAGCCTCCCGGATCTGACATTTTTAATAATCCCAGTCGTCATATGACGTAGCATGAAGTTCTTGATGAACTATTTAGTTTTTCTTTAACACATTGAAATCATTAAACCGTCTTCGTCAGGTGCACGCGACCGAAGTTGATTTACGATCGCCTGAAAAAATCGCCGCCGTTTTACGGTTCATCAAGGGAGGGACTATATGTTGGTTTGCAGGTTTCCACGAGTGTAGTATGTAGTAGTTGATTCCGGGTATTCTACCATGTATGTTATCTTCTTCTCGAACTTGTTCGGCGAAGAAGTGGCTGGACTTCAAGAAGGCCAGCGACTGGACCACAACTACTACCTCGGCATCGACAACAGTGAAAAGATTTTTCAGACTGCAAATAAACCTCATCGCGGTATGGTCCCTGCGATGAAATTGAAAATCTCTATTCTCAGATGAGTAGAGGATTTGTTTGAGAACGCTCGATGGTCGTCAGAGAGTATATATACGCAGAAATGAAGGTTTATCATACTGTAAAATTTTAGAGCGAATCTCATACCAAGGCAGTTCAGTCGTTATGTGATCCGGCATTTCTGGTGAAGCGCGTACTGATCTCGTAATTCTCGAGAATGGAGCTCTCAATGCCCACCGCTATTCTCAAAACATTCTGCAACATATTGTGGTTTCATTTACTCCGTATATTGGAAATTAATTTATTCTGATGCAATATAATGCGAGGCCTCACGTAACGCGAATGGTAAATGAGGACCTAGATGAAGTTGGCTTACAAATATTAGATTGGCCAGCCTGCAGCTCTGACCTTAATCTCATCGAACATTTGATTTGTGGATCGAACTTAAGATTTGGCATTTACCATTCGGCATTTATTTGGACGAACCGAACCATTTACCATTTACCGAACCATTTACCGAAGCATATACGGCTATCCCTCAAAACCGAATAACTAACCTTATTCATTCGATACCCCGAAGACTGCGAGATGCCATACACTACATGCACCTATTAAATGTATTGTTTTGGTCAATATAGGAATTCTTGATAATCATTGTTTTATTTAAAAATCGTTAGCTCTTAAACGGAAGGAGGTAGCAAAAAGATTCACAAAACAAAATGTCACCAATGAGTACAGAATTACTGCAAAGAATATCCAATAAACCTGATTTTCGATGTCAATCCTTCCACGGGGTGATTAAAATTTATGGTCAAAAAACATTAATTTAATTTACCCCGGTAAAGGTTTAAGTTTTAAGATTAAATTAGACAATAACTGGGAGTAAAGGTCAAATATTTGTCTACGAGCTGATGCAAGAATATCGCTCTGTTTAATTCGGTATCTGTCTGTCCACAAGGAAGTAGGAAATTTCGTACCATGACAAGCTGTTGCAGCCGTATCAAGGCCATATCTTCTTAAACAACTTAGTATTTCTTCATCTTGAATCAAGTTGCTTCTCCTTGACGCTCCTCCCCCATGATGTTATGCTAAATCCTCACCTTGCGACTTGCTAACTTGGAAAAGGTTGACAATAGCACTTAAAAACCACCCATCATTAAAATAATTTACGATGAGTGTCTCTTCCGCATCTGTAAGCTTTGGACATATCAAATTATTAAATTCACAGGCATCTATCTACACATTACTTAAAAAAATTAAAGACACATTTACGTGAAATAAATAAAATCGTATACTTTTAACTGCTCACAGCTACACAATAATATTTGTCAAGTTTACGTTATGTTTATCTATTTTATCTTTGCTATATGTCTTTATTTCTAAATGAATACAAAATATCAGATTTAAATTTACATAATTACTAATAATCTTTTTACTACAAATACAAGATCAATCTCGTAGAAAGTTTTTCTAGCGAAAATATATTGGAAATATGCTGCTATTAAATGATTAATGCGGTGGCACACTTATTAGAAATTCTTCTTTTTATTGCGATAACGAAAGAGGAATCGATATACGGAGCGTACATACATATACATATATAAAAATACGATATTACTTTGGCATACCTGGAGCGAGTGACTTCAAAAGAATTTCAAATTATATATCAAGGAACTGTCAGCAAACACCTGCAAGGCATGGTGATGGTTGAATACTATATATATTGCGTAGTTTTATTACAGTGATGAAAGTTCCCCAAGAATTTAAAATGTTTGAGCTATAATGATAGTTACTATCATGTCAAACTTTATCTAATAGACAAAGGAAATTATATAATTACACGTTAGAAAGTAATATAATTGTAATCAATGCATACAATGCATATAAATAAAATTGAAGCGTTTGTTTGTAATGTCAAAATAACGGCTGTTTACTAAATGCATATGATAGCATATACGGTACTTAAAAAAACAATTTTAAAATTTTTTATTCGTCCGTCTGTCTGTCTATTTTTTTGTTTGATTGTTCCGGCTACTCTCCGAAATGGCTGGACCGACTTTGACAGGACTTTCACTGGCAGATAGCTGATGTTATAAGGAGTCACGTCACTTAGGTTACTTTTATTTTAGAAAATTGAATTAGGGTTCTGCGCCAGAAAATAAAAGTCCATGAAATAGTGAACAAAATAGTATTACAATAGGGAAGTAATTACATCCAATATAATCCTATATAATAAACACTAATAAATAATTAATTATTCACGTAAATGTCCCGATAATTTTTAATAATCTAATAAGTAGCGGTGTCCACTGCCAAGTACCGCGCGCCACACGCGCACGCCGGTTCGCCGGCTTTGCCTCACCGAAAACCTCTCCCACCGCTTCCCAACGCTGTGCCTGTCGCGCGGGTTCAGAATGCGTGAACGAGCTATTGCGGATGGTTGTGTCTCAACGCGCACCTTAAAATTTAATTCAAATTGTTTCCTTATATTTTCACTATTTTCTAGGAGTGAGACCTTTAAGTAATAATTAAGAATCAATGTTTAACGTCGTTTGGTTTTCTTTCATTAAAATTTGGTCATATTAAGTAGTTAATTTTAGAACTTTTATTTGGTAAATATACATCTATACACATAAATAAAATTGGAGTATCTGTTTGTAATGGCAAAATAACAGATTTTTACTAAATACATATGAAAATATATACTTACGGTACTCATAACAAAAAAAATTAAAAGTCTGTTTGTTGCGGTTAATCTCCGAAGACTGGCTAGACGGATTTTGACGGGACTTTTACTGGCAGATAGCTGATATTATAAGGAGTAACTTCCGCTATTTTTATTTTAGAAAAAGGATTATGGTTCCGCGCAGAAAAAGTATATATCCAATGTAATATAATCCAATATAAACACTAATAACTAATTAGAACGATCTTCGAGGGCGCTGGTGAACTTTGTTTTTCCTTGCCATATAGGGGCAGAGGTGGTGTCGCACCCACTGAAATCATGTAGAAAAAGAATAGTCCCTTGCGGGTTTTGTGTGGATATAAGATGAGGATGTGTCCATTTCTCAAGGACACATCCAGCTTCACGCTTCATTGATAGTGTTGTCATTGATGTCCCAAATGGACAAAATGAAACTTTTTCACTTTTTGAAAAAAAATAACAATTTTTGAGGAGATGTAACTCGGAAAGTTCTGGACATACGGAGCTCGGTTTGAGCTTAAATTGTTGTAAATTTAATTTGCCTTAAAAAGGGATAGAAAAACTTTTTCCGTAGAACGCACACTTTAGGGGATATTGAGCAAGAACCCAAACAAATGCAAAAACTTCGCTGTTTTTTGGGCATTGTGCAGCTTGCACATATCGTGAAAAGCTGAAAACTTGGTCTGTTACTACTGACACAGGTCCTAACAACATACTAAATAATTAGAACTACATTATATTTTGCAAGGTCGGCCCGTTTTTTATGTGTACCTAAATTGAAGGGTCTAGTATCGAACACCACAGATATTGTTCGTAATAAATTGGGTTTGATAATGACTACCTGCTGAAAGTTTCTGTTTACTACGTAATAGTCCGTAATTGGCTTGTTTCTTTCAGTAGTTTCAGAATTGAATTGTAGTTACTTGTTTCTAAGGGTATGAAACAAGGGCAGTACCCTTGTTTTGTATTGCATAAATTGCATCATTTGTTCTATTAAACATAAAAGCAGTACAAATTGCCTGCAATATATTCTTGCAGTAGGCAGCATTAACTTTTAAATGCATGGTAATATTGCCTTTACGTAATACGTATGCAAGCAAATAAATATTATGTCCTCAGATGCACATTTTGGCTATTCCAATATTCATGTTGTACGTTCGTGCCATACATTCATGCCAAGTAAAATGAACATTAAAGTTAAAAGTAAATAAAAATACACGGTGTTATAAATATATCAAGCATATAAACTTGGTATAATCACATTCTTTAAGACATTGTGAGTAATTCAGGACATGGTCTCTATCAGGGCGTAACAGAATTTCCTAATTTCATTTACTTTTTGTGATTTAATTAGCATTAGGTACTTATAATTATATTACATTTTCCCATCCCGGCTCTAATTTTATTGCAGTTTTAATTTACTATGCAAGGGTTTTATGTTATTAGTAAAAGATTTACGGTAATTAGGTTAAGTGGTACTTGTGAGGGAATTTTGTTCCGTAGAGTCGCAATCTCTATATATTATCCTTTCCATGGTCCTAAAACCCGCTTTAAAATCATTTATTTTCAGTATCAGACCCAGTCCCAAACTGTTGCTAGTTTTGTTCCAAAATTTTGTCTAGTCAAACAAAAATTCATACCTACTCATTGCAAAACGATTAATAATAAACTAGTGCAATTATGAAATGTGTAACATTCTGTAATATACTGTTCGCAAAGATAGGTATTTAATATCATAAACAAATTATTACATATATACATACATATTTATAAACTAGGTACACATATATTTGATGTACTTATATTATGAATTACATAATACGTAATTGTTAGAATGCAAATATGTATGTAAATCAATTTTTGTTAAAATATGTATCAGTGGACGTTTGCTTTAAATTTTTCAGCTTGTTTTTAAAACTTCAGATTCACTTTTCAACAAGTTGAGAAACATCTATGGCTAATTCACTGTTATTAAATTTGAAAAAAATTGTATATCTCGTAAATTATCACAAGTTTCTGTCATATTTGCGTGGTCTTTAGAACCCCCCCCCCCAATTCCTTAATTTCACTGTCAGAGCTGTCGTCATTTTCCCGTAACTCAACTATAATTTCTGCTACACCGGTTTCAGGCTTGTCTGTAATAAAACCTCCATCGATAGAAGCCAATTCCCTCAAATTAATCATTTTATTGTTAATCGTGGGAAAGAGGAATCTGATCTTCGTTGTCAAAAGCAGAATCGGCTAGGTGTATATTTAGGAAACCTACAAAACATTTTTAAATTTATTGATACAAATTAAAGCACTGACTAAATTTGTGTTTTTTCTCAGTCTTCAATAGGATTTTCACTTTCAATAAATGTCAGAAGCCGTTCGATTAAAAAATATCTATATGTCCATTAAAAATCCTGAACGATTCCCTGGTACTACGGATGACAATCAGAAGTGGTATTCGGAGGCAAAAAAATATTTTCACATTTGCAGTGGAATATTAGAGTGCGATGTAGCATTATCCAAGCACTTGTCTATTTTGCATTTTCATTCTTTTACAAATTTATGCAACCACTGGGACATAATATCTTTAGGCATCCATGGCTTTTTATTAGAAACCCATTCTATTGACAGTTTATCAATAATTGAGTCTTTGAAGCATCGATGGTTCTTGCTTTTTCCCATCATCAATGGGTTTTTTTTGCCATCCATATTAGCACACAGCAAAATTGTCAACCGCTGTTTTGCCATCTTTGCCTGCGCACTTATCGTTTTCCAAAGTAATACAGCCCATCTCGTCTGCATTGTATATTTCCCTTGGAGAATAATCTTGCAAAATTAACTTTAGTTTCGTTTTCAAAGTTTCGACATCTGCTAGATCTCTACCAGCTGATTCTCCACAAATTGATTTTAATGTAGTAATATTATGCTGGTGTCAAAATCTCTGCAACCATCCATTAGATGCTTTGAGGTTCTCTATTTTTAAATTTTCAAATGCCTTCAGGGCTTTTCGTTTTATTAAAAATCCAGATATTGATATATTTTTATTTCTGGCCTTATAAAACAAATTGTACACAACTTGGTATATTTCCAGTCCTTCTAACTTAATTTATGTTCTTAATTAATTTGTGTTCTTCCCATTTCATACTTTTCGGCTAACTTTTCGCATATCCCATATTTTAAATTTTCCGCGATAATATCGATTTTATCTTTTAAGGACAAAACTTTCTGTTCGACATAATTGAGATTTCTTCTAATTAGGACGACCTTCACAAGGTGAACGATAAATTTTAACTAAAGCCTGTTAATTAAGTACTGTACTACTCTGTTTTCGAAAACGGCAATAAACCTTTTTTCTCGGAAATATTAATACTGGGCTTAATTTAGGCTTAATTTATTGCTCTGATCATTATAGAGAGGTAATTAATTATCTCCTCAAATAGTCCAAAAAACGTTTGGATCGTGTGACCGCGGCCGCTGTGCAAAGGTGGCCTTTATTAAGAGGTACGAAATACAAGGAAATCCTTGGATGACTCGACCGTTTATTGAGGTGACCGTTCTAGGACGGTGACCTATAATAGATGTTTTACTGTAATTTAAGATGGCGGCGATTTATTTTTCTTCGTAAATCTCACTGACTACCATTACAATTGTTTTCAGAATTCGAATCTGGAATAAATTTGTATATCCTAACCTTATCTTAACTAACATTAGTATTATTACCCTTATCCCAACTTAATCCTAATTGGTAACCTAGTGGAGATTTATAAGTTATACCATCATATAAAGCATACAATCTTGAATATTTATTTTGACATAAAAAAATCTCGATACATGACCCTAAAATTCCCAAGATAGCAATAATTCTAATTCCAATAGGACAATAAATGCCAAAAATGTTCTCCATCTTTTTCATATTCCGACGAAAGTGTGCCTTATGAAGAAGAAGATACAGGAATGAGTGAAGAGAACGACTCTGAATGCGTGGGATGTGGCGAAATATGAATATACCAGAAAACGTGAATGATTGGGTTAAGCATGTGCACTGCAAAAACTGGTCACATTAAAACTGATCCAAATAGAGAACATGTGTGATTTGTGCGGCGAAGTACGAAAAATTATTATTGGAAAAAAATGGATTCAACAAAAAAGTTAATATAATGTTATAATGAAGTTTGTGTTATTTTCTTATATGATAATTATTTATACAAGGGTATCATAACTAGCTAGTGAGACATCTTTGATGGGAAGATGGTCAAAGCTCTTTCCTAAGTTTTTCTATTATGAAAGATGTTTAAGTTTGTTATTTTCTTGACATTTATTTTAAACGCCCCATGGACGTTGAGCATTGTAATTAGATTAAATCTATCTAAAAAAAATCTCAATATGTAGACTTAGCTCTTTTCAGTAGATGAGTGTTCAGTGATGCACTCCATATAACACTAATTACGTGGCTCGTGTGATATGCTATGCATAGAAATCTAGACACTGTCACTGTCACTATACCAATTCGAACAGTTTTAGTCTCTTTAGCCGTCGAACAGTCCGTTGTTATTTAGTAGTGATATTACTTCGACGTTTTCGTGGTTTCTAGCTTCTTCTAATGTTTGCCTGCAAACCTCTTCATCCCATATTCAACCATAGGCATATTCAGGTGGCGATGGATGTTTTCTTTAAGCATGTACCACGGCGTTTTGACGATGCTTCGAAGTACTTTATTCTGGAACATTTGATAATTCAAATGTTCATAATTCATTTGATAATTCAAATATTAATGTTGGATTTCATAGTGCCCCAGAGTTGGATGCCGTAAGTTCATATGGGCTTCAGGATTTGCTTGTAGAGAAGCAGTTCGTTGTGTATTGACAACTAAGAATCACGTCCGAGGAGCCAATACATTTGTCTGAATGTATTGGCTATCTAAAAGATGGTTCTAGTGTTTGTCAAATATACATCAAATGAACATCTTGAGAAAATAAAATTAATAGAATATACATCGATTTACAATTAAGCGAAATCTATTAGGCCAATATTTTTGTTACTATCTTTGGTGAACAAAAGAATTATTTTGTCAGGTACTTCATAATAATACCGGCTGAAACATTATATTAAAATATCAACCCCAGCAAACTAAATTCGAATTTGGCATAACATATTTTATCCTAAACTTTTATTGGAGAAACTTAGTTATTCTCCACCTTATTCATAAAAAGTAGGTCCCAAGATTTTAATATTCCAAGTTAAAACTTCTTGGTAAAGTTTCGCATATGCTCAAAATAATTCCGCTAGATTTGATCTCGTGTGTCCTCAAACTTATAAATCAACCTTCTCCTTCATGTTTTCAAATATTTTTTTCCCGTATATAAAGAGAAACTGATTACTCCGCCTTAGTAAGGATTATTATGTCCCAAAGCTTGTTATTTTGCGTGTAATTAATTAAACACGAAATGTCAAATTATATCTTACATTACCTGTAAAAATTATGGCTCATCTCCTCCTACAAAAACTCCTCATACAAAATGGCGAAAAATAAACTCCTATATATACTTACTGGAGCCACTGAAAAATATCCTACATAATTAGTGAATATGTATTATGTAAAATGTAAATTAGAAAATTAATAATTTTGCAGCGCCCGATAAAACACTCGGACTAAACGCTATTAAATATTTTGATATTGTATAATAATTGTCAAGAATCATATTTATTACTCTTTATATATCAAGTAATGAGTGTTGGCTATTATATGACGAGGAAGAATAAATACTGCAGTTCTGTACGTGATACGTCTAAATTTTACCTAAAATTGTATAAAATCAAACCACATAAGATATTAAATTGTAAGTTTCAGGTTTTAGTAACGTCAGTTTACTAAAATACTAAATAGGTCAATCACAGAAGACATTCGAAGGCAATTGTTCTAATAAAATTTCAGAAGTTCTCAAATTATCTCCAACCTTTGACATAAGGTTGGATTACTAAAACTAAATCTGATTTTTCAATGCATTTGAAATATCGAAACATTATAAAAAAATTAAAAAACAAAAATTCGCTATACCTTTTACAAAAAAAATACAAAGGGGGTGCAAACTGAAATACATGCCAAGTGCTTCATTGAAAATAGTATCTCGGGTTTGAAACCTCTTTTTCCAACCGAAACCATACTAATTTTGATAAATGTTACACCTAAAATAGTTGAGAATAAGTGACCTTAATCAAATATAATCTATACCCTATAGGTACGTCATACTTTTAGAGAGAAAAAAATTGTTAGAGAAAATGTCAAAAACTACCCTCTAAAAAATAGGGTGCAAATATGGAATAACTAAACAACAATAAATAAATAACTACCAAGCTGATTTTTCTATTAATAAAAACTAAAAATACAAAACTTCTGCATAGACTACTTGCACTAGTCACATACTTTTTCATCTTTCTCCGCACCTGCCCATTTATTATATGCCTACATGGATCACATGAGGCACTGGGCCCATAACTCACCGCTTTGGCTTGTTGAAAAAGTTCGCCTCAAAAAATGCATGATACATCGCTGTCGTCAGGGTCGCAACGTCCTGGAGTATTGTCCATATCGTCGTCTGAATCATCTGCTAGGTATTTGGACCTAGCAGATGTTCCATATTCCATAGAAGACTAGTATTCCATATCCAATAACCTACGTGATCAACATTTTAGGTTATATCTCGTCACAGAAGTTAAACTATAAAAAAGTAGTTATGGCCTCCAAAAGAGCAATTCAAATATAACAAATGTTTGAAAACCAAAATTAGTATACCGTGGCCGAGGCCAAATTATAGTATTCAACTTGCAATTAATGGTCCTTATTAACTGGACTGGAATTATTATTTTTAATTGCTCGTTGCAATTTTCGAATAACATACTATTTATACATTGATAAAGTCTATTTAAATCTTACTTTCATTTTAAATAATGTCATATTGATTGACGCTGATCGATACATACATATCTCTTTAATGTTATATCTACGTAACAGTTTCTGCATACAAAACATCATTCATATTCTGTAGTTTTGTACGTGTATTTAATTGATTATATTAATTTGACTTATATTCCCATATACGCGCACATATTCCTATTGTAAATAATTAAGAGTAATTAATACCTATGAAATGTACCTGAATACAATCAATCTAAGTGCATTTGTCGCTTACTCCAAATACCTTGAGTCCTTGGAAGCATTAATGGGAATATACAGAGTACATCACGTTCTCATGGGATCTAATCAACTTATTAATTCTAACAAGCAAAATAGAACCGAAGCAGAAACGTAATCAAATCATTCCCTTTACTTACGAATCGAATTACTCCCATTGATTAAAGTTAACATATCTCATTAAATTTTGATGACAAGTTCAAATCTCGTTAAATAAAGCAACAGATGCGGAAAATAATTCCATTTGATTATAAAGAATCACTACTATAAATAATCAAATATATCGATATTATGATTGAGGGACTTCACATAACAATTTTTCTAGTACATAGATACCGAAAACCTTTTAATTAATTACAGAAGCAAAGAACATATCCACATTAGAGTTGTCCATATATCGTGTATAGCTCATATCTACATGAGTGTTTCATTAGGAATTACCGTATTACCGTAGTGCATCAGGCATGTGTTTGTAAAGTACACGGTAATTGGCTACAATTTGTTTTAGTAATAACTTAATTAAAATAATTATTAGGAACATTAAAAAAAGCATATAAATAACTTCGACATATCACATAATGATTTCTCCAACATAGAAATATAATAAAGTATGTCTATATAAATATTGCGATATAAACCTGACCAGATGCGGGGTAACGAGATTAAATGACGTATTTAGCTACGAACCCAGAACACTTGTCATGCGGTCACAGGGGTGGTTCAAAATGGAGGTACGAGTGCACAAGACTTATAAACAGAACTGTGCAAAGATTGAAAATATGTGTAGTGACACAGTTTAAACATTATCTGTTGCATAATGGTTAAAATCATAAATTATTAAATCATGTGATTGGCAGATTAGGTGTTGTTACCGAGGTAGGGGAAGGTAACCAGGAAATACCGTTTTTGTTTTAAGAAACCAGATTTCTTTCCCTATAAACAAATAACGAGATCAAGACGCTATGGCACTAAGAGTGATAGTGAGTGACGCATCTCGAGAATCCTAGGTCGCTGGCCAAGAGTTTAATCATATCAAAACAAAGATTACGACATATCAAGTGATTTCAAGAAACAACAGTATTCCAGAGAAGTTGTACAATAATTATGATGCGAATTAGTTGCTGTTACTTTTTGACTTTTTGCTGTAAGTTATTATGAGCTGTTCAATACAGAAGGTAACCCCCAGTTGTGATTCTACGATGACTGACCTATACTAGCGGTTATCTGGCGTCCAATTCTGACTGATTGTACGATTTAATTAAACTCATTATGAGAAAACAATTTCGTGTATAATTCAATTTTAATTTTAATTATTCCAAAATCACTAATCATTTTATAATACCTTTTAGTAAATGACTGATTTATATTTGACATATAAATTTATACCTACGACAATTTCACCTGTCACGAGAGTTAGTGCTTGTGGCACATCGTAAAATATATTACTGTTTTTAGCATGAATGACGTTTATACGAGACAACATCTATTTACTTATGTATTTTGAGAGACATTTTGCTTATCCCCGGGGAACAGCAAACAGAAACCTACTAATCTTAAAGAACTTACAAAATGTTTCCCGTGGCCCATTTTCCCAGCGGAATATCATGGAAAAGAGCAATTACTATATAACAACTAAAACACATGTGGTATTTAGAATTCAACTTTACAATACCGATATTTTCTCTTTTTCATGTTTATATTTTTACACTCCGGTGTAAATGTAACGTACCTTTTTAATATTTCATAGTATGAGATGCCATTTAAATAGAGGGTTATTGTTTCTCTGATGCTAGTTTCCTACTTTCCCCGGGGTAATTCGCAATAATTACCGCCGCATTGGTGTTAATGCTGATGACAAATTACCTCGCTTAACGAACTTTAGATATACCTACATAAAAGTGCAGGTAAACTCTTATGTATTTTTCATATCTATCATTTATATTATATAATATAATAGGCACTACTTAATAAAATATAAGCTTTATTTATACTTAAAACAGGTAGAAACTCATAACTAGGTGGTATGTAAGTTAAACAAATTCTTAGTCTAGTTTGTTTACTTCAAATTACAGAATATTTGTACTATATGAATGATATCTATTAACTCCATTTTAGTACACGACCGTTTAACGGTAGTTTAAGTACACTATAAAATATAGGAAAAATAGCGTTTTATTTCTCCATATTTTTAGAGGCGAACTTACCTTAAAAGATCGGTTTTTCTCCAAAAAAATTGCGGTCGAATCGGAAAAGAATAAATGAGAAAGTTGTAAGTATTAAAATTATCTTTCGATTTATGCATAATAAGTTATAGTTTAGTGTACAAATAGTAGACAAATGGGGAAAAACCGTTAAAAATTTGGTTTTTTAAATGCGTTGATTATTGTTTGAATGCTACAAATTTGTGATTTCGAAAAAATATAGGTTCTCGCTAGCTAAAAAACGGGGAATTATGGTAGAGCAACAGTCAAAAGCTCAAAATTGTCTCGTACTACTATGTGAAAATAAATAAAACTTAATTTTTTTAATTTTCGATGTTCAAAATGTCACCGAAAAATAGTGACTTTGAGATTAAGTTTTTCTGCTGTATTTTTTTAATTTAATATTTATCGAAACATGAATAGCGACAATCAATAGTCACCATTGTTTTACGTATTAAAAAAAATATCGTACGATCATCTGGATCTGATTTTTTTTCCTAAAAATTCCTGAGTCGGTGTTATTCATTACAGACTTTGAAATTTATACGTTTTGATTCAATAAATTTAATGTATATTTATTACTACGAAAACCATAATGAGTGACCGACAACTGGGTAGACTCGAGATAGGTAATCATTTTTGTGTTTTGACAATAACTTCAAAAATTTAAGACGAAGTGTGGACTCGTAATTGGTCTGTAATTATAATTCTGCTTAAAGTTATACCTATAATAACTTCTCTGGAATATTGGTATTTGGTATAATCACTTGATTATATTTTAATTTTCGGCTTGATATGATAATATCCAGGTTATCTACCTAGGAATCATTTGATGCTGGTATTTTAAGATACCAGCATTTACATTTTCTACTTTATAAATATCTAAATTTTCACTAACAATAGTTTTTACACATATATGATTTACTTTAACATTTAAATATTAGACTTTGTTTCTTTTTCGGATGTTATTTGTAGGCAAAGTCCAGTTTTTAAAACCATACAATGCTTCCTGAATATTTCCCCTATTTTGTTATCAATACATTTCAATCTACCAATCGCATTAGTTTATGATTTATGCATTTAAAAATTTTGCAACAGATATTACTCAAACTTTATCACTACACTTATTTTTAATCGCTACACATATTTATTTACTTTTTACGTCTGATGTACTTGTACCTCCATTCTGAACCACATTTCTGACTGTATGATACGAGTTCTCAGTTCTTAGCTAAACACGCGGTTTAATCTCAGTGCCCCTAGTTTCGGTGTGTTTACATGGCAATATTTATAAATTTAGATATACTTTATTATATTTATATGTTTGATGAATAATTATATGATATGTCGAAGATATTTACATGCTTTTTTCAATTTTCATATATTTATTTTCGTAATTTTAATTACGTTATTACTAAAATTACATTGTAACCAATCACCGTGTACTTTACAATCAAATGTCTGATGCACTGTCTATGCTCCGTATTTTTTTTAGCCTGGGTATGCATTCTACGCTCAGTCGTGCCTTTATAAATATATCTGTATGACATCTATAAAGGAAGAAAATGCATAATATACTTTAGTGAATCCAAATTACTAAAAATAATGTTATAGCCTAATTCTATGTTCTTACTAATACCCTTAAGCCGGATATCAGATGAAATAGTAGAGATCCATTATAAACTGGAGCTTCTGATGCTTGTGACCCAAGGAATCCCTTAATGGGTTCCCTTGGGTTTACTTCCCTAAAAGATACTTCAAATCTGCTTGAGTACATGTTTTCAAAGACGCCGGTGTGGACGTGCTTTCACTTTAAAAACATGGACGTTCTCATTGATATTTATTGTAAATAATTAAATTTTATTTTTTGTGTATGTCTATAAAATGGCGAATGCGCCAGTATATTTGTTTTATTACGATTCAAAATACCAAACAATATATTTCCCATCGGTACATTATTATTCGTAAAACGCCTTGTAATTATGATAATTTGAAATGATATTCTAAATAAACAATTGCACTTTGTTATAAATAATTATTAATCTTCGTTACACCTTATTTTCTATACTAAATATTGTACAAAAGTATTCATCTGAGGATTGATTATTATATATAAAGTTAAAGGTAAATTAAAATAAAATGGAAGGAAAATATATCTGTATTTATATAGCGCCCTTAAAAGTTTATCAGTTAAGTATTAATTATGTTAGTTAACTGCAGCATTAATAAGGAAAATAACGCTGGAAACATCAGTGTTTACATAGTTCTAAACTATTAAATGTCTGAAAGTTATTTTATGTTGATTTAAATTCATAAAGCTTACGTAAATAAAGTGTGATATTAAATAAATAGAGGTTCCTGGATGGCTAAAAAATATAAATAATTATTAGGGGTATACAGTGAATGAGTAATTAAAATAAATTCGATCCAAGAATGTATTAACTTTGTTGGAAGTACCGGCAACAAAAGTATCAGCAGCACTACACCATTAGGCTAGGCATATTAGGATTCTCAGAGAAAAGTTTTGCTATAGTTTTTATTTTCTCACCCTCTACGTTGTTTGGGTAACTGAACTCGAATTTGAAGTTTGCGGGCAAAAATTGGTCTCTCTTTGGCACTTTTCTCAGTTTTTGGCCTATATCTCAGAAAATAAGAGTTTATTCGACAAGCCCATACCACGCAAAATAGATAAAATATACTGCATTTTTCATATATCACTTTTTTTTATGACGAACCCTGCCATCGCTAGAGAGCGCAAATAAAAAAAACATCTTCCTGGACCCAGTTACATGAATAATGAATATAAGGAAACTAATTGAAAAAATGGAAATAAACGAATGAAATGTAGTTCTTACTAAAGTTTATTACTAAAGTAGTTATGTACAGTGTATAGTCAATAGTATAATATTATATACTCATATCATTATAATGATAAATGTTGCGAATGATGAATGTCGTTGCCGTCATAAATTGGGTTGCCTTATTCTTCTCTAACAAACGGGAGATGTTATTTAATGTATTTATTGATAGACGAGGTCAGTAGTAATTTACAGATGTTTCCTGTTGAAGACTGTGGTAGATATCTTCGTTTTTCAAGGAACTGTTACCTCCCCTTCAGTCCGTTCATCTATTCTCCTTATTTTTCCAGGTGATGGGGGATCTGTAATGAACAGAAGATATTTGTCAGCTTGTACTTTCATATTAACTAGACTACTTTAGACACGTAAATTTATGCTTCAAGTGTGTGATTGTTGTTGCAGGACCCACTTGCAGGACACAGTTGATGTACAGATTGCTGCAATCGAGGCCTGCTTTATTGAAGCTATTATTTGCGTAGGTTTTCGCCCATCTGGATGATAGCAGACGCAGCAGTTTGGGAGTAGCAGGGGCTTGTTGAGAGGTGATCGGTTTCAGGAAATTTGTTACTCATTTCCAACCCCAACCTTCAATGCTATAAAATTGTGTCTTTCTGGTACTAATGAAGATAATAAACTGCATATGATGTATTACGCTATAGGCCATGTGCGATTCCGATTTCGTGTGAGATTCTGCATGGCAATATTAGTTGACGATTACTAATAGTGCTGACCTCTAGCAGCTGTGAACTATTTTGAGTGGAGAATGTAGTCAATGCGCCTGCTTTCGAGGCTAGAATAACATAAATGGAATATAAAAATAAAATTCGACGTGACCCAGGATATTAAACAAAAACGTGAATCTTAAGAAATTGATTTTATCCATTACTCTTCTAACGCACTGTATATAACAGGTTATTTTTAATATTGAACTATGTGTTTTAATTATTATTAATTATAAAATCTTGTTAATAATTTAGCAGTTGATAATAGTCTTAAGATAACTTCGTGAATTTGTACCAATTTGCTTTGTATTAATTTTTTTAGTGCTAAAATAATATTCGTTAGAAAAACATAGTATAAATATAACGAAGGAAGCCGCAGATTTAATTCCTTGAGGCACTTTCTTTAACAGTCTCGAGTGAAACTTTTTAACTAATTAAAATTTGGAATTATACAAGTGTTACTAACCTTAATACGCCCAGCTCTAAGAAATTACAACCAGCCCGAAAGTATTAAGCAAATTAAAGTTGGCGACATAAATTGCCCTTATAGGACTCTAACGAACCGATTTCACCCTTTAACAATATTTACATACAGCAACTTGGTTACTTGGAGACTCCTTTTATTAAGCTTTTGGGAAAATGCTTTATCCCTATGTTTGTGTACATTCCCGAAAATTATGCCTACTTATATGCTTGCGATGTTTTGCAGAAAATGTAGAAACCAATGAATAGTATTTTAAATAACAAATTTTGAAAATGAATTATTTCACATGAGTCATTTACATTTTACGAGCCGAAGGCGAGGCTCCCAAGTCGAATGAGCGTGAAAAGATGTTTACAAACGCGTTGTTGATAATATTTTTTATACGACTTTTATTTAATGAAACAAATTACATTCAAAATTAATATATTTTTTTAAATTGCGGCAGAATCAAACATTTTTAATAAACTTTGTTGAACACAACGCTTTGAAACACCACACCATAAAAAATACTAGTAACAGGTGTCCGTTCTGTTTAAAAAAATTAAATCTTTGCCTGATTTTTTTTGCCATATCTGACTATCTAACTCGAGAGCCCTTCATACGAAAAAGCCATAACAGAAAGCATTGTAGACCATGAAATTTCTTTCAAGAATATATGACATTTTAGTATTTTATCTTCAACCGTTATAAAGTTGAAGCAATTTTAATTTTCTGTGCATCTAATTTCCGAGATTTTGCAGAAAAACTTAGCTTTCGTATTATTTCGTTACAAAGAACTGTGGAGCAGATACTTCCATAATCGACATTCTGTATACCCCTAATTTGCCCATAATAGCAGCGAATGCATTTTGTCACATACCAGTACGGTATGTGATAAAAAAAAATCAGATTTTTTGAGAAAATATTGAGATAGATATTAATATTCTGTTAAGAGCTTCTATATAGTCCAATAGCTTATAGAATATAGCTAGGAAAAGTAGTTTTTTAACAGATTCTACAAGATTACGTATCACAAAGTTTTATAATGATTATAGTACCTAAAAACTTTTTTCAATATTCAAATAGATAAATAATAAATTAGGTAGTTGTTATCCTATGAATGTTAGATGCATGTCAATAAAAGTAAACGAAAACAACACTTGAGATTCTGAGAAATTTATCGTTGAATATTGTTTCTATAAGTCAAACAAATAAACGATATAGGGACGAAAAATAGGACGTAAACGAGATCGTTGAAGGTTACTTCATTTAATGTTGCTAGGTGTTGATGTTCTATACATCATAAATTTTGCTCATTTAAAGCAAACTATTAAGATTGTCTTTCGAAGAATGCCGTGATTTCTCGCAAGAGTTGATATAATGCGTAAGTAGGTACCTATTAATTGTTATTTTGAGGTGATCGGTAGATCTCTGATACTCTTCAAGAATAATTTTATTAAAGGTGAACTACTAATTGGGGCTCGCTGCTTATGATAGTGCCGCTTTAATACTTCCTACATTTGCCACTTAGATACCAAGTATTCATAGCAAGGGCCAACGTCTTAAGGGGAGGGTTAACTACGTGGAGTAATGAAATATCCTTTTTCCCTCACATCCGAATACATACTGGGAGAACTTAAGCCTCCCATTTATAGCACAATTCGCTAAATATTACTTATTAAATATAATATTAAACTTTTTGCTAATAATCGTATTCATGTAATTAATAAGACAGTGAAAACTTTATACTGTTTTTCCTCGTGTTAATCATTTCGGTATTAATTTTAAAATGTATTATTTTAATTAAAATAGCTAATTTTAAAAGTCCTAAGTACCTACGAATACTTAATGGTAGAAAATTATGTATGTATTATGTATTGTATATTCAAAAGTTGTTCAGGTACTTTTAGAGTTCCATCTCTAATTAATAAAAACAAAACGAGGGTGGTAAAGAGAGGTTTAAGTAAAAATATAATTACGTATAAACTTCCCTATTAGAACTTTATCAGAAATTATATGTTGTGAAATAGTTCTGAAATTCTTAGCGGCGGTGCACCCCTAAAAAGATGAATAAAAAACCTCCCAAATAGAATTGCCAGATTAAAACGAATTGGAGTCGATTCGTTACGTTTTAGGAAACACAAACTTAAATAACATTTTTTTGTCCGAATGACAGGTGTGTTTTTAACAACGAAATTGCAAAGTAAGAAAAAATATTTAAAAAATCCATTTGAACACATTTTAAGTAATATTTTCGAAAAATGCACTGTTTTTGAGTTACAGGCTAGTTAAAGTCCGAAAAAACTTTTTTTAAAGTTTTGAGCCACAAAATGATCGTTAATACCCATACTTAGCCACGCTATATTCTTTGTAATAAAGACTTTTCATCCTCATTTTCATCCTCAAATCTATTATCGAAATAACGCTATTATTTTTTGCTTGCGCAGAATATGTGAAATACGTGCGCGCATCTCACGTTACTGATGAAGACATTTGATCGTGTTTGTGAACCTTGATCTTGAACTTTGCAATTGTTCAGTATAATACAAAAATTCAGTAATAATACATTGTGACCAGCGGCGGCTAGTGAAAGTTTAATTTTTATTAGGAGGGGCATTTGGGGTATTTTTATAACATTTCGTTGTGCTGGCGAATATTTTTTGCATACGCACTACTTAAACTAGAAGCGATATTATTTGTGCCCAGTACCTGAAAGCTTACAATATTAATCATATGTTTGGCCGATTTTTCGTGTTTTCTTATCT
>CAXKVY010004071.1:0-17551 GCA_964058915.1 Tetropium fuscum
AATTCACAAAGAAGAGGTAAAAACACAAGTCTCAAAAATGTTAGACCAAGGTATAATTCGACATTCAATATCACCATGGTCCTCCCCAGTTTGGGTAGTCCCGAAAAAAATTGACGCTTCTGGAAAACAGAAATGGCGTGTAGTCATCGACTATCGAAAATTAAATGAGGTTACAATAGACGACAAATATCCCCTTCCGAACATTTCAGACTTACTTGATCAATTAGGGCGATGCCAATATTTCACTACTTTAGATTTAGCATCCGGTTTCCATCAAATTGAAATTGATCCTAAAGATATTCAGAAGACCGCTTTCACAGTCGAAAATGGACATTTTGAATTTGTACGTATGCCATTTGGATTAAAAAATGCTCCATCAACGTTTCAAAGAGTGATGGATAACATCTTATTGGGAATTCAAAATGAACGTTGTCTCGTTTACATGGACGACATCATTATTTATTCTCCAACAATCCATGACCACATTTCTAGGTTAAATGAAGTCTTTAAACGTCTTCAGAAAGCGAATCTTAAGATTCAACCTGACAAATGTGAATTCCTAAGAAAGGAAGTTGCGTATTTAGGACATGTTATAACTGAAAATGGAGTAAAACCGAATCCCGCGAAAATCGATTGTATTCAAAATTTCCCTGAACCGAAAAATCAAAAAGAAATCAAGTCATTTCTAGGACTTGCTGGTTATTACAGACGCTTTATTTCAAACTTCGCAAAAATCTCAAAACCAATGACTAAATTACTTCAAAAAGACATTTTATTTCATTTTGATACTCAATGCAAAAATTCGTTTAACGAATTGAAACAAGCTTTAATATCCTCTCCAATTTTAATTTACCCTAACTTCGACGAACCATTTTTACTAACAACAGACGCAAGTGCATACGCTATTGGCGCTGTACTTTCACAAGGACCCATAGGAAAAGACCTACCTATCGCTTATGCTTCTCGAACACTATGTAGTGCTGAATCTAAATACAGTACGATAGAACGTGAACTGTTAGCTATAGTATGGTCAGTAAAACACTTCAGACCGTATATTTTTGGCAGAAAGTTTAAACTAGTTACCGACCACCGACCTTTGACGTGGTTATTCTCAATCAAAGATCCAGGCAGCAGACTCGCTCGCTGGCGCTTGAAACTAGAAGAGTACGATTACGAAATAGTCTACAAACCCGGCAAAATCAATAAGAACGCCGATGCTCTTTCTAGAATAAAAATTAATCATTTTAAAGAATGTTCCAAATTAAATTTCAAAATATTAGCCGCAAACAATTCAGATGAAGACGAAACTATAGAAATCAATGACGAAGATGAACCTAATTCTGACGAAATAACGAAAGAACAAGTTTCAAATGAATTCGAAACTTTTGTTAACCTATACAAGACAAAATCCTTAATTGATTATTCAAAAATAAAATTTACAAATAAACAATTATTAGACCGAGACCATAAAAATATCATTACCTTTTTCAAACAAAATAAGTTAGAAGATCTTCATTATAAAATAATAGAAGATATATTTGAGGAAAATCCTGATTTTACAACCTATAAAGTTAACACAGTATCTAGCAAATCTGTGAGAAAAAGAAGGTATTTTATAGTCCCTTTGCCTTTCGACGGAGTAATAGAATGTTTATTCATCCTATTATACAAATTAAAAAACGAAATTGATCTCTCTCAAACCTTTCATGTAGAAAACAATTTAGATTTACCAATATTAGAAATGCTTTCATTTATTTTTGCCGAACAAGATTTAAAATTAGTTATTTGCCAAAATATCGTCAAAACACCGGACAAAGACGAAATTCCTATCATACTAGACCAACATCACTCAGGTAAAAATAATTTACACAGAGGTATAAATGAAACCATTAGACGTATTAAAGAAAAGTACAATTGGACTGGCTTAACCAAAGACGTAGAGAAATTTATCAAAAATTGCGAAATTTGTCAAAAATCAAAAGTGTGTCGTAAAAATCTCAGTAACCCATTAGTGATTACCGAAACACCAAAGACGCCTTTCGAACGTATAAACATAGACGTTTTCGAAGCACCAAATAGAAATTACGCACTGACCATCCGAGATGAGCTTACAAAATTTACTCAAGCTTATGCTCTTCAAGACAAAACAAGTAAATCAATAGTCAATACTTTATTGCTATACTTTCAACACTATGGTACACCCTTAAGGATTCACTGCGACTATGGCCGTGAATTTGACAATAGCCTACTCCGTGATTTATGTACCTTGTACGACGTCAAATTAACCATTTCAAGCGTTAGTCATCCTCAATCAAATGGATCACTAGAACGATTTCATGCCACTCTTACCGAAATGATAAGAGTACACCTCGCAGAAAACCCAGACGAACATCCTTTTAACATCCTCCCTTACGCTGTAATCTGTTACAACAATTCAGCAAACAAAACGCACGGATTTACACCGTTTGAGTTAATTTTTGGACACACATCCAGTAGACCCCCTGAGACATTGTACAACGAAAAAGACCTGATTACAAAATATATACGAGACCTCAATAACAGAATATCTCATTATTATAAAGTTGCCCGATCTCGAACCCAGACGCATAAAGAAAAAGCTAAAGTACGCTTCGATAAACATGTCCCCGAGAATCGTTACGAATTTCAAGTAGGAGACAAGGTTTACGTAAAAGAATCACAAATTAAAGATAAATTGCAAAACAAATTTAATGGTCCCTTTGAGATAATTCAAATATTTCAAAATTCTGCAATATTAGTTAATCTTGAAACCAAAAACAAAACAAAAGTAAATTTTGACAGAATGAAGCCTTACTACGAAAATTAATTTATTTTCAGGTTTCTTCTGCTGATCGGAACAGTAGCTTCACAATACACGATAATCCCAATTAATAACACCGTAGGAGTATACTATCACGAAGACACTAAGATTGACATTACTCACGACAAATGGACACTTTTGGTACATAAAAACATAACATCCATCAAATTAGCATTTGACAACAATGACAAGATCCTATCTCAAATCCTAAACATGTTTGATCCCGCTATCCATAATTTCAACGTTTTTCAAACAGAAGTAAAATCTCATATCAGCCTTTTAAACCAAATTTCAACCTCCATTGGATCCAAATTTAACGAAGTCTTTTATGACACCAAACGTTATAAACGCGGACTCATTAATGGTATAGGTTCTGTATTTAAATCACTTACTGGTAATCTTGACGCATCAGATGGAGAATATTACTCTAACTGTATAAATAAATTGAACAATGATGAACATCAACTAGAAAATTTAATTAAAAATGAAATTTCAGTCACAACTTCGGTCATCAAAAATTTTAACATCACTATCCAAAGGTTGCGTGTTGACGAAGAAACATTCAATAGAGACATTAAAGAAATAGAAAACTCTATTATCAGTATAAATGATAAAACTGATTCTATTTACATGAAATTAAAATTTCTAGGAATTTGTGAACAACTCATGGAAAGTTACTTGTACATTGAAGATAACTTAAATAACATTTTAAACTCCGTGACATTTGCACGTTTAAAAATAATCCATACTTCTATTATTACCCCAGGAGATCTAATTACCTCATTACAGGAAATTTCTCAAAATTTACATAGGAATAATTTACCTTTACCTGTCAGATTTTCAAACATTGCTCAGTATCTAGACATAATAGAACTAGAAGCATTTCAATCCAATTCAGATTTAGTATTTGTTTTAAGAATACCCCTGGTAGAACAACAAACGTACACCCTCTATCATTTGTATCCCATTCCTATTTTGGATAATAGAACTGGTTTACATCACATTTTACCTATCACAAATAAATATATCGCGAAAGACGATGATTCTTTGATGTATGTACCCGTTCCTGATCCAAGTATTTGCAAACCACTAAATTATGGCACAAAATTATGTTCAAACTTATTTGCATACCCAATTGATAACGACGCTACCTGTGAAGCACGCTTATTTAAAAATCTACAAAGGATACCAGAAAACTGTATTACTTCACTGATATTAAGTAAAGGCTATAATGTCCAAGAGCTTGAAGCTAATATGTGGTTAACCATCATCTCTGAACCTCTACACATCACGATAAGCTGTCCCAAGAAAAGTTCAGTAACAGAACTTATTTACAAAAACTCAATCCTGAAATTACAACCTGGCTGCAGTGCCTTTATTGGGATCACTAAGGTCCAAGCAAGCACCAAAGAGTATTTGGAAACAAATTACAACCCTCATCCAGTCTTAATTCCATTCGACTGTTGCAGCAAAATGCCAGACAAACTAAAGTTGCCAGAGCTTAAACCACTAAATCTTAACAACCTCAACGTGGAAGAATTGGAAATTGCGAAACATAAACTCGACCAATATTCCAGAGACTTAGATGACATCATTAACCAACCCTTCATCGAAAAACACTATTCGTGGTTTACCTATCTAACTATTACGCTTATTATTTGCATTATAATTTTATATGTATCCTGCAAATGCCGACGAAGAAGAAGACTATCCATTGTAGCATCTGGATCACCTCCACCTCCACCAAATCGCTTTAGTGTCCTCACCAGGCTACTTCCAAGGAGAAGACCACCCATACACCGCGAAGATGAAATCGACGAAGAGTGCATCGAAGTGAACAGTTGAAAAACTAGTGCATCTCAGTGTCATTTTTGAAAAGAACTTATTTTTATCATTTTATATTATATAATTTAAATATTCTTTATCTGTATTTTATCTAGTTTTATTATTTCAATATTTCGTATTATGTAACTTGAAATTAAAAGTCGATGTATAACATCAACTTTTTTTATAAGAAGGGAGTTGTTATATGAAACTCATAGCAGCTTATAATAACTTACATTTTATTATTTAGCGTTACTCAGATAAGATTTCCATATCAGTGCATATTATATGACACATCCTTTCTCATGGCATTATATTTCGCTTATCAGCACATAATGCAGAATAGCCGTTGACCAAGCTGTCGCTTGCCCACCTGCATGCTGAACTTGCATTATATAGTTTATAAAAGAACATTTCAAAGCAAATTGTATTTAGTGTAGTACCATGTAACGACAAGTGTAGTATCTGTATTCAAACAGTAAAGTCTAAATTTAACTCACTCATATTTATTTTTCATCAGGATAGTTCCAACTATCCATTTTCTGTAATAAAGTTTTTTAAAAAGTTATTATTGCGACAAGCAATATAACATATATATATATATATATATATATATATATATATATATATATATATATATATATATATATATATATATATATATATATATATATATATATATATATATATATATATATATATATATATATATATATATATATATATATATATATATATATATATATATATATATATATATATATATATATATATACATATATATATATATATATATATATATATATATATATATATATATATATATATATATATATATATATATATATACATACATATATATATATATATATATATATATATATATATATATATATATATATATATATATATATATATATATATATATATATATATAGCCTCGTATCAACAAATGTGCCATAATTATAATTTCAAATAAATTTGAATAGGTAGTTCAACTGCAAAAATTAAATTGTAGATTTTTTTACTTATTATTTTTGCATTTTAGTTTATTGCATTTTTGCATTTTAGTTTATTGCATTTTTGCATTTAGTTTATATTATTTATATTATTTTATTAATATAAAATAATATATAATTCATATATAGTCAATGCGCAAATGTGTATTTATGTTATTGTGATATTTTTTATTTTTTTTTGTATTCTCTTCTTTGTATTCTACTCATTCAATAATTGGTGTTTACTACGGAATGGTGTATGTTAAATAAATAAAAATAAATACATTTGTTCTAACCGTTGGGTTCGTATCATCAGACTAGAACGCTCTCTATATTCTGTACCCATATCTCTGTATATCAGTATATCTCTGTATCCATTAGACTTGATAAACTTACAAAGACAAACTATTAATATTGTATGAATATCTAGTAATCGAAAACGGCCTCTTCTTGATGGATCGATTCGCCCATTGGATAATTTCTGCACTGACGGAAACATAAGATATCCACAAACAATATCATTACCAAAATTACCATATATAACAAATATTTGCACCCTTCTTATAACTACACGTCCTAAACGACGGTACACAAAATGAGGGCAAACCGTGTTAAATCATGATAGACAGAATTTTCTGTCGAATTAACTGTTACAGCTGAACATTATGTAATAAACGTTCATCGAGGTCTACTGAAGAAATATTCGAGTGATGTCCTGCATTGACTACATCATGACAAGAATACGATTATTAATTTTATACTAATTATATATTCATCACTTTCGCTTGTAATTCGATTTCGATGGCAGTATTACATTTTTGATCTGGGTAAGTACTATTATGAGCCACAACTTCGTAAAATCATATTTAGTTTGAATACAAGACGTGTTGCTTAAAAACCTACATATAACATACTACCTACCTATAATACACTCTTAATTTGAATCCTAGAAACGGAAAAACTCTAGAATCCGTAGGCCCCAACCGCTATAGATATGGTACATATTAGAAAGAAATATTAACAAATATTACCCTGGGCAAGTTTGATTAACGATCACAATCTCGTAACATTATTGCACCTGGGTAAGTACAAAAACAATCAGGGTATAAAAACGCTAGCTAGCCAAAGTTCAGATCTGAGTTAAAAAATTTAACCATAATAACTTATTACTTCAATAATAATATAATGCGAAAACGAAACAAAGCAGATAACAAAAAAAAACCTTCAAAAGACTGTGAATGAAGCAGCAAAACAGGTAAATATCAAGCAAAAAAAGAATAACCTGCCCATAGAAATGAACCCAGCCTGGAGCTCAGAGAGAGAAAATATTAAACTTCACTCCATGGGAAAAAACGCGATATCTCCGATTGAACCTGGACAGCTGTCGATATTGTCTAACCTTGCCTAGAGATTTTTTGTTGTCATGAATATTCTAACTAGATTAACTCTGTTTATCATTTTTCTCTTAATAACTAGAGTTATTCAGTAGATGGGTGTCCAGTGATACACTCCACATAATACTACTAATTCGGTTGGTATGATAGACATATTCTGCTTAGAATTCTAGGCACTTTCACTGTCACTACACTAATTCGAATGGTTTTAGTCTCTTCAGTCCTCGAACCAGTCTATTGTTATCGAATATTGATATCACTTGGCCGTTTTCGTGGTTTCCTAGCCTTTTCTGATGTTTTCCTGCAAATCTCTTGATCTCATGTACAACCATTGGCATATGCAGGTCGTGATGGACGTCTTCATTGCGAATTTACTCTGAAACGTTTGAGTTTGATTTCTTAGAGCATCCCCAGAGTTGGATGCCATATGGCCATATGGGCTTCACAATTTTCCTGTAGAGAAGTAGCTTGATGGGTACTGAAAACTAAAATTGACGTCCGAGGAGCCAATACATTTGTCTTAATTGGAGGTTTAATGGCTCACGTTTCTTCATCACATGTATTTTTACATTTTAAAATTTATAACGATTTGAAATAAATGTACGTTTTATAACTAATATATTTAAGATTTTAATATATGTTCCTACAGTCCTATACCGATGGTCCATTTAGTTTCACCTATTTTGCTTCTATTAATTATTGTAAATTTTCTTGTTTTAGATAACAGATGTGATTAACAAATTTATTTACTCATAGATGATCTCTGTTTAATGTTAAGTTTCACAGAGGTGAACAGAACTGATTACACTTCTCTTGTTCGTATAAAGTTCAATCTACATGGAATGTCTAAAATAAATATTTTAGACATTTAATAAAAAAATATTTAATTAGAACCAAAAATAACTTTTTATTTACAATTAATTATATGACATTTAACACACTTCATTTTATACAAGTACATAAGATGTGGTGTAGGGAGAATACGCAGTATATCCAGCTGAGTAATACGAGGGCGTTATGTAGCTGGGCAACGGAGCTGTGTAGGCTGCGGCGTAAGGTGCGGCGTAAGCTGCAGCGTAAGGGGCAGCTACGATTGGCGCGGTATAGGCGGCTGCTAATATACTAGCTTTAGGATCTGCTTTTGGCTCGGGTTCTGGTGCTGGAGCAGCGAATGCAAGGGCCAATAAAGCGGCGAAAGTGATCTGAAAAAACAGATAAATATAGCAAAAAAAGACCACCTAACAAGAATAAAATTACTGTGAAATCCTGAAGTTGTTCGATAAGCTACATTTTGTAACATGAAAAAATATTGGTGGCCCAAAGTTATTAGCAATTAAATTGAGTAGTAGTTAGTAGTTAAGGAAAGATACTTACAAATCTGAACATTTTCACTGGATGTTTTGGATGAATTTGATACTATGATTGCTATGAAGAAAAACTGTGTCTCTTATAGTGGGTTTATGGTTGAAAGGTCACTGTAATCTAGTGGGGTAAACTGAAGAACTTGCAACATATACCTAATAAGAATGGTCGGTAAAATTTAATATGCGAGATTGGTTTTAGGTCCTAATGAATAGGTGTCAATAACCTTGACTTAATTGCTTACTTACGGTCAGCATTTGAAAAACAATAAGTGTGGCAACTGACGTGACATGGAAAACATAACCCAAACAAATGATTGACCAAATAAAGTACTTACAATAATTAAAACATGCTTCAGAATAAGTCAATTTTAAATTTAAGTAGGTACAAATCTCGTGTAATTTTAGATTGGTTCAGAAATTAAGTCAAAGTAAATTTGGACACTGGCAACATAAAAATATGACTGTTTCGACGTAAGTATTTGTGCTACCAGATTATATATCTTACTTATCTGACTGAGGTAAGTTCAAGTCCCACAAGGGTCGATACTTGGGGCATTTTTCTTTTTATTTATCTGCGATTCACAGTTTGTGGTAATCCATTGAATTAAGAAATACCTTCACTACGAAGGAAGCAATTGTAAGTAGTAATAACAAATCTCAAATTAGTGCAACGGAAATAGAGTTTAACTGTACTCTTTTATCTATAAGGTCTTTATTATTTCCATCAACGGTTGAAACACATGATTTCGTAAGTTTTCTGTTTCCTGCTCTTATTTAGGGAAGTCGGTATATCAATAGCATAAATTATGACAGAAATACAAATCTCCAGCCTAGTTTAGCTTCATCACTTATTGGTCGGTAATTCTCTAGATGTTAGCTTTTAATTATACCTCAATAAAGTATATAGAATGAGAAGTTTAATATTTCAAATCTGACATTGCAGAAGTGGAATTCTTCCATACAAATTTAGTTCACTGCAAAACACTCTATCCATCGTAGCCAGATAGGCTGATCTCGATTTGCGTAATGTTTACAAAATTACAATTTTGTATCATTATTTTCATATGCGTAACGATGCAGTATTAAGCTAAGTACCTCCTGGGCAATTTATTATAATTCCAAAGTGATTTCACAGCGGCATTCAGTTCTCAAAATGTGAAGAAGGCATTGAAGCAGGAAAATATAAGAACACTTCCGGAAACTGGAAGCATAATAGACTAAGAGATAAAATGGATTTTTATGGTACATTTTTAGAGATACTGTATTTTTTGTTCATTGCAAAGATAATATTAATGCAACGGAGAAAGCTGATGTACCATCTCTCTTTCTTGATTTGTACAAGCACACCATTGACACATCTTATATTAAATCGCTGTTATATTATATGCTCATAACTTGAAGCTGTTTACGAGATCAACACTATGCTAGACTGTAAAATGCAACAAGATAACTACAAGAAATCTTAAATTATCTGGTAGAGTGGTGCGATCTAATATATTAAATCTAAATGTATCTAATATATTTTGTATCAGCCAAAATTTATTAAATATTTTTGTCATTATCATTCAGCCCTATTATTGGACATAGCAATTTTTAACAAATCTAAAATTTCTTGTATTTGGATAGTCTTTATTAATTTTGGTATACGTCTTAGGTATACATAATAATGTATTTTGGTATAACAAAAATCTACATGTAATTATTCTAAATGTAATGTTAGATCTAAAATTAATAACCTAAAAAATTTCACATCTACGCATTTTTTACTCAATTAATTTTCCAAAAATATGTTATGATAGAGAATGTAAGTGTTACAACTAGGCACGTCTCAGCTATTTAGTCTGCAAATAAATAGGTATATTATACAAATAATATAGTAGTTCATATTCTCCCATCGATGTATATGTTGTGAGTACATATTTTAATTCATGGTTTTCACCACGCTATCTTTAATCAACCCTAACAGCGCATCAGAATACACGATCAATACCAATATCAGAGTAACGTCTAAATTTCTTAGTGATATTAACGTTTCTAAATGTATGAGTAATAGCATAAATAAAAATCGATAGTATTGATTCGAAACATCGTGAATAATCAATTACAAAAAAGATGGACAATGAGAGTATGCGAAAATAAAAGTAGGCAAATACATATTTTCATGGTAAACATTTATTTACATAATTACAATAATTTAATATCACTGACTCATCCTATTTCTGACACTTTGTAATTATACCACTACATAAGATGATGCGTAAGGAGAATAATAGGGAGAGTAGGCAGTATATCCAGCTGCGTAATAAGGTGACACGTAACTCGCCAATGGAGCTGTGTAAGCTGCGGTGTAAGCTACAGGAGCTGCCAAAGCAGGAGCGGCAACTATAGGCGTAGTATAGGCAGCGAGAATACTTGGTTTAGCTTCGGCTTTTGGTTCAGGGGCTGGTTTGGCCTCGGGAGCAGGTACGGCAGCGACGATTGCAACAACGGCAGCAAACACAACCTAGAAAAACTATATTTAAGTAGACTGTAACAAGAAAATAATTTCTTACTGCGTATTAAAGAAATAATAAATTTTAAATAGCTTCAACTGTATATACTTAATTTAGAATATATCATTTTTTTAACATATCTCTGCGTGAATTGATATCAACCGGAAAATGTATAAATCACGTATAAATCACGTATAAATTACGTATAAATCACGTACAAACCACGTAGAAATCAAAATGATAAAAAAATGTTTACGGGGCACAATTTTGTAGATAAATCACATCCCAAATAACACTTACGAATTTGAACATGTTGAATTGTAGTGTGGTGATTTATTATTTCCAGACGAAAAGCTGATACTGATAACTTCTCGATGATCTCCGTGCGTCTTTATATAATAAATTTGCCATCTTAAGGTCAATCAAGCATAGTGGGGAAAAATTAAAGGATTCGAAGAAAATTGCTGCTATAAAAATTAATGTATGGGACACAGGTCGTTAGTATATGAGTTGCCAATGATAATTAGATTGTTTCGAGTTGCGAAACTGTTTAACATTGTGCCGGTTGCGCAGGGCAGGCGTGCCAAATCTGCTACACGTACTTATGCTAATAGAAATTCTTACCTATACAATGCAGATTTAAGCAGCTCTTTTATTAGAAAATTATTGTGATATTTATCCATTTGACTATATCAGGTGCATTTATCACTGCTTTAAATTTGCTTAAATGAATTATGTCTCTAGCACAGAAAATTGAAAAATAATGGTAGTCATAGTATCGTATCGTATGTCATAAAATAGACTTAAATATTAATTAAGGTATAACACAGAAGATTCAAGTGGCAAGATATTTTTCTACTACATTTTGACCCATTTTTTAATAAGATACTCTTTAAATTGATTTCAAAAGAACTTATTGTAGAACTATCACATGTGAAATTATTATACAAAGGCTTAAATAATTAGTGGAGCTACCTATATGATACACGGTCTCTATTAAATGATGGTATATGAAAATTATCTGCTTGAATTGTATTACATGAGTGCGCATCTCTACTACACATGAATTTACTCTTATTTACAAAAAGATACAAACACATTTCAAATACAAAAGGTGGTGGAATTGTTAGGATTTTATAAAAAGTGAAAACATTTCTACATGTCTCTCTTGAATGTCCCTCTGATGATGACAAAATATCCAAATTGTTGACATATAGTAGAAACGGTACAGGGCCCAATATGAAACCCTGTGGTACACTAAGTATAAGGAAATATACACTTTCGGAAATTACTTTACTTATTGATAAAAAAATGTTCTATTGCATACCAAAATTATTGCATAAAAAATGTTCTATCTCGCATACCATAAATATCCAGCATCTCCAACAGAATTCCATGATTCACAAGACATAATCGAATGCCCTGGCTTATCGGCTTCTATAATATATTCAACTACGAGTATATGCTCATAATATGCATGACCTGTAGAGTGAACTCTCCATATAGAAAACCATGCTGATACTAGGGAAATATTTTATGTTTATTTAAAGAAGGTTCTATTCAAGAAGGAGTACTCGAATATTTAAAAAACACTGGAGGGAACTGTGGCCTATAAATAAGTGTAGGTACATCACTTATTTTATGAATTTTATCTAATTGATTTGATCTATTTTATTTGATCAGGATTTATCTCTTCCTTCTTTAGTCGCGCTGGGAAGGTTGCACTACTTAAGGACAAGTTAACCAATAACGTCAATGGACGCAATATAATATGTATGACCTTTTTTATCATAAACTCAGGCACTTCATAATATGCTGCAGAGTATTTATTTATTATGAAATTCACACTGGAAGTTCGTTTATCAGTGACGTATGTAAGGCAAGTTTCAGAGGCCGGACTCTGAAATAAAAAAGTTGCGTCAATGGTTATTAATATTTTTTTATATTATTATATTCCTTATCTTAAGTTATTCAAAAAATTATTGTGAAACATCAATGTTCTCAACTGGCTCAGTCATAGTCCAGATCTTAACCCTGTGGAAGACGTGGGAACTACTCGTGGTTATTTAATTGTATGCCAAACATACTTATATTACAAACATACTATATGCCAAACATACTTATTATTACGCAGAGCAATTTGTTTCGTTGGCAAACCATAATTTGCTAGAACAGAATTATAATAAAAATAAAATCAATGCTAATTTTTTTATTTCGTCTAATCATAAATATTCAAATCTTAGAATTACATGAGAAGAAAAGTTATCCTCTTTCTCTTTGCTCGTGACAGTTCCTTCCTATTTACCTATTATAATTTAAATTTATTAGACCCGGTTTTGTTTATTAGGTATATACAATAATCTATGTTATAGATAATGGAACATCAAAAGTGACAATACGTAAAACGTACAGTGAAATAGTTACTTATGTAACTAGTTGGGAAAAGTACTATTTTGTGTAACGAGCAGATTTAGAAGGATGCGAGTTACACAAAATAGTGTTGCCCAACGTGTTACATACACATACAACATACAACACATACAACATTTTTTCTAATTTTCACCAATATTTTATTTTATATGTTTAAAAACAATCCAGTAGGTTGAAACGCTGTGACAGCTTGTTTCACTTGTTTCACGTGACAGCTCACTTTCATAGCTTGTCAGGTCTAAATAACCTACTATGAAATGAACTTTATAAAACCAGTTGCGTAGTATTTTACTTTTCGTAACTGGTTGTTAAAGTAAGACGTTTACTAACGTCACAGGGTTTTGAAAAGTGTCACTTTACATGTCAAAATAAAAAAAAAATTTAAATGTAATTTTTTTGAAACCATATTTTTTGATAAAAGTTAAAATGAATAAAACTAATACATTTTGTGAAGTCAAATATATTTACATAATTACAATAAATTAAAATCACTTATCGACCCATTGCGGACATTTTATACGACTACATAGGATGCTGCGTAAGGAGAATAATATGAAGAGTAGGCACTGTATCCAGCTGCATAATAAGGTGATACATAACTCGCCAATGGAGCTGTGTAAGCTGCAGTGTAAGCTACAGGAGCAGCTAAAGCAGGAGCAGCAACGACAGGCGCAGTATATGCAGCGAGAATACTTGCTTTAGCTTCGGATTTTGGCTTAGGAGCTGGTTTCGCCTCAGGGGCAGGCACGGCAGCAATTGTTGCAACAATGGCAGCAAATACAACCTAGAAAAAATATTTAAATCAACAGATGAAAGATAAATTCATACTGTGCATTAAATTAAAATGTTGATATTAAATTTTTGTACCAACTGACAAATAACATTCATTACTTTTAGCCAAACTATCTCAATTTCAAATCTTTAAATCTTGATATCAGCGTTTTTCATTATAGTTCAGTGTATAGTGCAAAAGAATTTTTATTATCAAAGGATCAAGAATTATTTGTTTCCCAGACAAACATTAACACTTCGCGGAAACTAATTTTATACTGGAATATATTAATTAGCCCAAATAGAAATTCGAAATTCTACTAATCACTTACGAATTTGAACATGTTAAATTGTTGTGTGGTGATTTGTTAACAAAAGATGAGTTGATATTGATACCTATAATAATTTCCACACGCTTATATCTGATAAGTTTGCGTTCTTAAGGTCAATCAGCCTTAGTGGGGCTAAGCAAATGTGTTAAGATAATTAAAAGAAAATTATTGCTGAAAATAGGCACAGGTCATTAGTATACGACTTGCCAATAACAATTATAAATATCCATAGAGTTACGAAACTGTTTAGCATTGAGAAAATAACATGGTACAGAGCCTACGAAAATACAAACTGTAGTCGGTATTTCGTATATAGGTAAATCGAAGGTAGTTGTAAATTTTTTATATATGGTATGTGATGAAGTGGTAATGACAATTCCAAGATTTCCACCTCGAAAGCCCTCCGGATCATTGTTAAAAACTTTAAAAACAATACAATTTTTGGACTTTTTCAGTTTTTGTAATTTTTACCATTAAGGACCTGTTACGGCAAAAGTCAGTATGTATACTTTTTAAGTATAACCGAAACAAATATGGGCACCCTTAAGCAAATTATTTTATTGCAGCTACAGTATTTACAACAGAATAATGAAATTACTTGTAGATAACCTTTAGGTTATGGGGACTTAAAAATTGTAGACATAATTGACGAAATTGTTTTATAAGATATTTAAAAAATTCAAAATTAAAAAACCGATAAATGCTGATATTAGGACCCGGGCTCCAAATACGGACACCAGATTTGGAGCATGTAAGTAATTACAGATCAGGATATTTTTATGCACGCAAAAATAATAATTTAGCAAGTATAAACTGCTGTATTTTCGCAGAAAAAATAAACAAAATATTCTACGAATATAAGAAAAAGTAATAAAAACATAGGTATATTAACCAGGCTACACAAACTTATCTTCGCATATCGAACATCTGAAGTTCGCAACATCGCATCGCATCACAACATCGCATCGCAACATCGAATATCAGACATCTAAAAAAAACAAGATTTATTAATATCGTTCAGTATAGAATAATAAATATGTGCCCATATTTGGCACATTTAACGTTTGTCACTTTTCCCAGCATCACTTTTTTCACGGCAGTACAGGAAAAGGACTATAAGTTTACATGCAAGTACAGTCCTTTAGCTATACACTGACATGCAACAGTCAATATTTGATACAAATTTTTACTTTAAATTTGATGCAAGTTTTAGTTACCGAAATTACTAACCTCACTTTGTTATTTAACTTTCCGCTAGATTCATTCTTTAGAGCGCCATCTCATGGTTGGTTGACTAATTAACGTTCACAGCGAAGTTGTCTAGGCTTACTCGTCTTAGTAATATGCGCATAAAAAGTTTTCTCTATTATTTTTTTGGACAGCGCCCTTATTTGGGTCACTGCTCATATTTGGTCTATGTACCTTAGATTAAATTTGCAACAAAAGGAGACAATTTGGTCTATGTACACCTGATAGTTCCTGAGGAACAACTATTAATTTGTTGAGGTAAGTAAGCGAAGTAAGTGAAATACCTCTTTATATTAAATGTACAGTACTGTGAGGGATGTATATTGTTATTAGGTACTCGTATATATTATACATCTTTGATGGATCAGGCTGATATTCTAAATCCAGAGTACACCTTTTAGGGGCAGCTTTCTTCGGTAGCATTTCTTCATGAACCTGCTCAGGCAGGTCGAAATCGTCATCTGAAGGTCATCGATGAATGGCTCATCAATGTCGTCACATAGCCGGGTATATTCTTTCAAGATTAACTGCTTAACAACTGCTTAACTCTTTCATAACCTTCAACAGTATGAGTGGACATAAATAAAGTGGTCTGTAGCAGAAATAAAATCAATACTGACAAAAAAATTATTTTTACCTGGTGGTATGTTCGCAGAGAGAAATCTTACAGCCTCCCTGGTTCTAGGCAACCTGGGGATGTTCATGTTGGACTTATCTGCCTGCCTTGTGAAGATTTTGAGTATAACTGTTGCCTTCATACAGTAAAACGAGGAAGCTGTCTCCTGCTTCGCCGACCTGAACATGTGTGGCATTTTGGTCGAAACGTCGCTGTTTTTTCAGTGTGGATACAAATTTCATTTTTACTTGGCCAAAAAGTGCTGAGGTTGTATGACAAGCACTGAAGCCGCGAACGCACAGTGCCATTCACGGTTGTGCTTGGTGCGTGAAGGAATTTATTCTGTAGGTATCTGGGTTTTTTCCTATTCCACATTTTTTAAAGATAATGTTGTTCTTTGGTCTGTTTGTTGAAAGGGTGTAGTTGATAAACAATTAATATTTTAAGCGATTTAGAAAAATCTACGTAGATCAAATTGGTCTCGTTTTGTTGCAAGTTCTAATAACGTATATAATGACTTTTGCCATAAAATGGATAGTGGACAAAAGTTAGTGTTAGTGGACAAAATTGACAGAAAATAACTAAAATCTCCTTTTTTTCGAAATATTTGAACAACTGTATCTTAGAAACTAATTGGTCTAGCGAGACCAAATTGCCTTCATTTTATAGCATATGTAGTATACTTAAAAAATGTTCAAAGTGACTTTTGCCCTAACGCAGGTGGTAAAAATTGAGAAAAACTGAAAATTTTCTGAAAATTTAATGGTTTTTCAAATATTTAACAATGATCCTGAGGGCTTTCGAGGTGGATTTCGCCGGAAAAATGGATTTGTCATTACCAGTTCATCAAATACAACATAAAAAATCAAAACTACAAAATTTTATACTAGACCCCTTGCTTGATACCATTTTCATATACTAGTTGGTTATTGGCAGTTTTCAATCACATTTACCCAATTAATTTTAATAAAGGCATAAAAATTTACAAAGTCAAATAGCAGTATATATTTTTTAACGAAATACCTACTACAGTTTGTATTTTACAGAGTAGGTAGTATTTCTGTAAGTAGAAGCATGTCTAGTATATTTTGTAGGTTCTGTGCTGTGCAATTTTCTCAATGTCATCGTCAATTTCGTAACTCCAATGGATATCATTGTTATTGGCAAGTCGTATACTAATAACGTGCCTCTATTTTTAGCAATAATTTTCTTTCAATTATTTTAACACATAATTGCTTAGCCC
>CAXKVY010004072.1:0-16857 GCA_964058915.1 Tetropium fuscum
GAGAAGTTGCATAAGTTCTGTCGCTTTTATTCAAGCTCATCGGAATAACGTACTATTTATTTAGTTGAAGCCATGTACACTTTAATTTCTTATTAACACGAATTGGTTTCACAGCTACAATCATTAAAAAATGTGACATAATTTTGGACAATCTTTCATAGAGTAATTATTTTTAATTAATTAAATAATTATTTTTTTATAAAGTATATTATAAAGCCTAAAGTATTCAAAGCCAAGAGTTACCAATCACAAATATACGAGGCATGCACGTGCACAGCAATATTGCCAGAACTACACTAATGAATCTAAACTATAAATAATAAAAATAGCTTTGATTTATTGGTAATATAATTAACATTGACATGGACAAACTGGTGACTCTTGGTTGTGAAAACAATATAGTTTACTATTTATAATCATTCTATTTATAATAATTAATATAAAAAATATCAGGTATATATTTACCTATATCGAATTATTAACCTATTAACGAATAAATGAATAACGTAATGAATTTCGTTAAATAAGTAATTTAAAATAACACAAAACACGTAATAAAGAACAAATATAAAACGGAGCTAACTTAACATGTAACCCAAACAATGTGTAATTTAAAGTGTCACTTTACATTTTTACATCAGAAAAGTGCCACTTTACATGTCAAAATTAGAAAACAAAGTGTTTTTCATCAAGTAAATACCAGCTCTAACAATTAATATTTTATTAATATAATAAAATGATTTAAAAAAAAACATTAATCTTGATATTGTTTGTAGAGCTAATCTATTTTGGTACGCACCTAAAAATATTTCCTCAATTTCACATCAAAATTACCTGAGCGATTTCAAGTAATGACAGGGGAGAGTGTACATTTTAATGCACACATTTTTTTGTACATACATATTTGGTGGGTGTATTATGTTAGGGAGGTAATGTAGGAATTTTGATATACTTTCTAGTGAATAGTGCCGTACAATATTTACGAAAGGAAGTAATTTAGAAACAATTTGCTAATATCATCTAGCGTCATAAAATTATGTATACTTAACCCAGTTCCTACTTCCATAATAAACCTGCTAAATATCACAACTTCTACAGTTACAGCAAGTATACTCAACAATGTGCTGTAGGTACACCTGCGTAGGTAGAAAACTTACACAAATAAATACAAAACACCATTATTTGCGTCCGCTATTGTTATAATGATATGAAGCTGATATGATTAGGTATCTAATTTTGAAGTTCCTTTGTACCTGTAGATACTACACGAATCAATGGCAACTTTGGTTTTATGACCGTCCCCTAGAATTTTTTTAATTAATTGCACAATTTTTTTCGCAAATGCACTTTTTAGTTTAAAAATAAGAACTGTTTTGTTGTGAAATTAGTGACTAAACTAATTTACTCACTGGACACATTTTATTTCATGTATAAAAAATTCACCGACCTTGTCTACTACGCAAGTGTCTTAGGCGTATTGAAAATACCAGACACAACTATTTGTTTACTGTAGTATAGAACTTGAATAGTTACACAGGTCTTATGTGTCAAAATAACAATTTTTATCGGTTTGTGGTGACAGCTGGTAGAGGCTTAGGATGATCACATGCTGAAAATGAAGCATTTATTATGCCCAATTGAAATAGTCGATAGGAGAAAGCTTCAGGCAAAACTTGCGGAACTTATTTTCAAAAGGAGGTGTCGAAAATGGTTCTCGCGCAATAACAAAGACGTGTTTTATTGTTGCACGTGTGCTCGCCCTCAAAATCGAGTAGCTCTGATATTGATGATGATACATGATTCGGTTTTGTAAATTTTAAAACATTGTATATTCAAATAATAGTTGTGGTAAAATTACTTTACTATATGCTGGATAAGTAATATTGGTTGTGGTTGGCGCCGATTGTGATACATACATTATGAAAACAGATAAGAGTCATTGCGTCATTGACATTGTAGGATATGTATTGTAAAAATCAAGATATAAGATTTGTTTCACTTAAAATAAAACCAACAAAAAGAAATTATTTAATTTGGAAATAATAAAAATAACACACATAATAATAACACACACATATATATATATATATATATATATATATATATATATATATATATATATATATATATATATATATATATATATATATATATATATATATATATATATATATATATATATATATATATATATATATATATACATATATATATATATATATATATATATATATATATATATATATATATATATATATATATATATATATATATATATATATATATATATATATATATATATATATATATATATATATATATATATATATATATATATATATATATATATATATATATATATATAAGGACGCTCGATCTTTGACAGCTCATGGCGGCCATGTTGTTTGTGGTAGAGTTGGCAAACGTAGTTGTTATTATTCAGTGTATCTTCACAAATCACCATGAACCAATTCAGCCGCGAGCAACATGTGCAAATCGTTAAAACTTATTACGAAAATCATTCATCGGTTCGAGCAACGTTCCGCGCGCTCCGCCAATTTTACGGTGCAATTGATCGTCCTGCTGAGTCGACTATCCGTCGTTTGATTAACAAATTCGAGGCAACCGGTTCGGTGAACAATCAGCCAACACCGACGCGTCGTCGAAACGTCCGATCTGCCCAGAATGTCGCCGCTGTGCGCGATAGTGTGCGTGAAAATCCGCGACAGTCAATTTCACGTCGCGCACAGGAACTCCGCCTTTCATCACTTCGCCGAATCTTGCATCTGGATTTGGGCATGCATCCGTACAAGATCCAGCTGACACAAGAGCTCAAAATAAACGACCATAGACAGCGCCGTATCTTCGCTGATTGGGCTTTAGAGCAGTTGGAAGTCGACCCCGATTTTGGTCGCAAAATCATCTTCAGCGATGAGGCACATTTTTGGTTAAATGGGAATGTCAACAAGCAGAATTGCCGTTATTGGGCCGAGAACAATCCACAGGAGGTCCACCAGGTCGCAATGCACCCAGCAAAGGTAACTGTTTGGTGTGGATTTTGGGCCGGAGGCATCATCGGGCCGTATTTCTTCGAGAACGACGATGGTGTGTCCATCACGGTAAACGGCGAACGATACAGATCCATGATAACGAACTTTTTCTGGCATGAAATCGACAATATGGATGTCGAGGATATGTGGTTTCAGCAGGACGGCGCTACGAGCCACACAGCGCGCGCCACAATGGATCTTCTGCACGAGCGCTTCGGAGGAATGGTTATCTCGCGCGGAGGCGACATCAACTGGCCACCGAGATCGTGCGATTTAACCCCACTAGACTATTTCTTGTGGGGTTTTCTTAAATCACAGGTCTACGCAAACCAACCACAAAACACTGATGCCCTCAAAGTCAACATACGCCACGCCATCGATGAAATACAGCCCGATTTGTGCGCCAGAGTCATTGAAAATTGGACTTCTCGTATGCGCGCCACCCAGCGAAGCCGAGGTGGACATTTGACCGATATTATTTTCCATACATAATGCCTTCGAATACTCTTTCAAACAAAAAATAAATTTCATTTATACCTCTCACACAACTTGCTTTATTTCATTTTAAAGATCGAGCGCGCTTATTGGCGGACCCTTTATATATATTAGCTTTGAAATTCTTTGCTATTCATATTTATTTTGTGAAAAGTAATCTTGGGTTTGTAGCATTTCATTACATAGAAATAAGCAAATAGACGAATAAGAAAGAAAACACACTTACCAGTGTTATATCTGGACACACATACGGAAATGAACCACTATACACATGAAAATGAACCACTTAGAAGTTGTACAAGTTCTTTCACCTTTCTTGAGGATCTTCAGAGCATTATACGATTTATTTCATTGATCATTCATACTTGAATTTAAATTACCAATACACCAACACTTGCAGTGACGTTTTATGACATTAGTTTTTGATCCATCAGGCATAGAGTTATTCCCGCATATAGTTGGAAAAAGTAGTTGTTTTTCAATAGGTTCAACAAGATTTTATGCATTTTAAAGTTTAACATTTTCTGGATAACTGTATGCCTAATGCTTTTATATATAATATGTTCAAATAGAACAAATATAAATAGTAGACTAGGTTTGTGTATTCTAAGAATGAGTTCCGTCAAAAACTAATGTCATAAAACGCCACTGCAAGTGTTGGTGTATTGGTAATTTAAATTCAAGTATGAATCGATATCAAAAATGCGTTTTATTTAAAAACATATATTATTTCAATTATTACTATGAAGTACAATAGGTATGTTCAGTTATTTATGTTAAAATTCATAATCGGCGTATTGTGGAAAACGTGAAAATAATATCAGTTTTCTTACATATCGAAAATTTAACGGTTTCAGAAATACAACGCGTAATCGAAATTTTATTATTTTTCATCTCCTAAGTGAAATAGTTTAATGAAATTTGACGGTAAATTTTTCTTAATAAGTATCATGTTTAATATTAATTTCAGCATCCTGTTTAAAGCAGTGACATAACCATAGGTGTTGTTAAAGGGGAATGCCAATGATGTAATATTTTTGTATTTTTTGTTTGCATTTCTGACATCATTATTCAAGTTGAGAAAAGAAAGTCCTGTACTGTTTCGAGTGTATTTTTATAGGCGATTTTTAAGACCAATATGAAAAGCATTAAATTAAAAATTAATTAAAAATAGCAAGGTTTTGTCTATCAGAACTTCATATTGTAGTTTTTACATGTTATTTTTCGCAATATTAGTTTTAGAATTATACCAAGAAATGAAATTTAACTATAATAAGATACGTTTTACAAAAAAAAATCAAAAAGGAGTTTGGAACAAGAGGATTTTTGTTAGCAATAATATTGGTTTCACCTTCTACGATGGATGACAAGTTAGGCCGCTGCGAACGAGCTGTTTAAAAGCCATAACAATAACATCAATAGTATGTCTATAATATACTATCGAATATCGGGATCCACGACGGTCCTATTGACATGTATTTATATTAAAATTTCATTCATATTCGTACTGTACTTGCTTACGCTTTAGGCCTGATTAATAAGTCACGCATCATAAAATATATCGTATTTATACTACTCAAGACAAATTAGTAGCATATACATATGCTACAAAGTGTGTGCCTTGGTGGACTCTACCTATCATTAGACGTTTCTGATGTCTGATGGGTAGTAGCAAATGTCGCTATAGCAATCTAGTTCTCTCTGGCCTACTTTGGTCATAGAGTTATCTTAAATTTCATTCACACTCATCTAATAGTTTTAAAAGATCATAAATTTGATCGCGACAGTGTAGAATGTATAATTGAGTGCAATTTTCTTATATTCTTAATAAAAAAAATCTCAAGGCTTTAGTCTCATTGGAAATTAATATCTATCTGAAAATTCGATATTTCAATAAGTATGCATCCCATGCTAGAAATTATAGTCATTTTGTGATATGCTCAGCAGTATCAGAATATAGATTCTTATACTGGGGATACTCATATCATCCAATATGGCCCATAAAATATAAAGGGCTTCCTTTATGGTCTGACCTGCAATATTAAGGTTTTTAATAACAATTATTTATCCTCTTTACATGCTGTTCCAAGTCCTCCAGCACGAGATCGAACTGGATAGATATTGCTACTATGTCCTGTACGTATATTAGAAAATCGAAGTGCGTAGATATAAACGTCCCTATGCATACTCAAGTGATTTATGAAGGGATTCCGATTTAGAGCAAATTCACACCCCAACGGCCTAATATAGAATATGGTATAATTTACACTTTGTCGTGATACAGGAATATGGAAAACCTCGGTATAAATCTGATACTGATAATAGCTGAAATATGATATCATCAGGTTACACTTAATAGATGTGAGCAACATTTTACTGCCGAATGCACAAGCCCACATAAACTCAGTTACAAAAAAAATCACAGACCTGCGCAAGTGTCTTAGGCACATTGAAAATACCAAACGCAACTTTTTATTTATAGTAGACTGTGGTACAGTACTTGATTAGTTACTATGTGATTATTTATTATGTGTCAAAATATCAATTTTTATCGATTTGAGGTGACGGCTGGTAGAAGTAGGTTGATCAATGCTAAAAATTAAGCATTTATTATGCCTAATTCAAATAGTCGCTAGGAAAAAACTTAATTAATTACTAAATTAATTTTCAAAAGGGGATGTCGAGAATGTTTATCGCGTCTCGCTCTGTGCTCGATCTCAAAATCGACTAGCAAAATTTTAATATTCAAGTAATGGTTGTGTTAAAATAACTTACACTTACCGTAGGTAAGTATTTAATTGTCAAAATAGACATTTTTAACTTCGTATTGATTCTGAATGGGTTTTCTAGAATTCGGTTTAAAATTTAATTGAATTGTGTTAATTCATTGGGCTCTTAGAAGGTGGATTTTTATACATTAACGGCTTGAATAACCCAATTCCCTCCAATTTTAATACTTCGTTATCGACAGCTTAAATACAACCTACTTCACATACATCAAGAATAGAAAGCCTGGTTTACACAATCGCGCAGAGATCGCTGAGAATCATGGACATTAAGTCCGGTTTACACACACAAAAGATTCAAATATTATATACGTTATAAGTGGAACAAAGCATATCTTCAGTTTCGTTTTCAGTTATACTATTCTATTTAACGTCATTTTTGACATTACATAAAAAATTAAAATTAGTATTACGTATAACTTCGATTTTATTTATTTTATTAAAAAATAGTATAAGCATCACGAACGTTAAGGGTTATACCGTTCCCAGACCAAAATTATCTTCGACGGTAAATTAGCTTTACCGATCTTAAAACTTAATTTACTATAGTATGTGATGACTATAAATATTGATTGTGGTTGGCGCCGACTACGAAACTTACATTAGGAAACAGAATGACAGAATATCATCAATCATTCCGTCATTCGTTATTAACATTGTACGATATGTATTGTAAAAATGGAGATAAAAGATTTGTTTCAATTAAACCACAACCAAGAAAAAGAAATTATTTAATTTGGATATAATTAAAATGGTTAGTATGGTTTCCCAAAGGCATTTACGAAGACTCAGGCCTTGCGCATAATTAGTGCTTCTCCCATTATGTCAATTTCATTCAATACTGCAAAGAACAAAAATTTATATTTATTGACATTATTTTTGTTAAGCATTTTATATATTATAATTAGTTGTATGTCGTAAAATCTGTTGAAATTATTTACTGTTGCGTGTAGTTTTCTTTTTCAATTATTCACAAGTAAATCTAACATATACTTACCTACTTTATAATAATTATATTGAATCCATTTAGCAATTGTGCTGATTAGCGTCCACTAACTACTTAACTTTCGACTGTTGAATAAATTCTAGGCCTATGGTAGCTGCAGGTGCCTGGCGGTGGATCGAATCAGATTAATATTGGAGTATGTTGACTTATAGTTATTTGAAACATAAACATTCTAATTAATAAGCTATTGATATATTATTAAACCGAATGTTTTTTCGGAATAAACATATGACCTTGCAGCCATTCATAAAGAGTAATATTTACTAGTCAGCCTATAAATAAAACGAAGCAGTAATTCGTTTATTTCCGAACACAGCAAATTGTGACACAGCTCTCCGTATTCGGGGGATCTTGCTGACTGGACAGATAAATAACTAAAATTATATTTCACCAATTTTTAAGATAAAACAATGTTAAAAAAACAAAATCTTCGCTAAGAATAGTAATGTCAACAGGACTGCGTACATTTTTATTCAAGTACTGATGTAATGCACATTTAAAAAAAATGACAGAAAGCATATGGCTGAATTTCACGATTATTTTCCATGCTGCATCGAATTAGGTTTGTAAATTCTAACCACCCTTCAGTGCAGGAATGAGAGAAGCCTGGAAAATCTCTTTAGTTAGATCTTGGGGATAAATTATTAAAGATTTTGCATCAGTGGGGAATTGAACCAACACTGCTGCTAGGTGGTCGAGTTGCAGAGCTAGCACAGTAAACCGCTTGACCAGTGTCCTCGTTAAATCTGATTTAAATCAAATTATTCTGGAATATCACAAATCACTCATATAGTATCCCCAATTGTAATTACGTATTTCAGAGTTGGTTCCCTGATTCTTTAGAATTGATTTTAATAATAAATGGCTGCTAAATTCAATATGTGCCTATTGAAAATAACCAATGACCACAAGAATAAGGTTAATTATATGAAATATTTCGAAAAACGGTTCATAATAGTGGGTGACCCTATGAACCATTTTGCTGTTATGTGCTGTTTTAAGGTTAAACCACTGCTTTTAGCTCTTCCTGAGCACACTTCCATAAATCGACGTGTACTCCGACACCTAACGCCTCTCTTTATGGTTTGCGTTATCATAAATTAAATGTCACATTGTATTAATATTAGCGTATACGCCGAAACATTAAACAAACGACATTTAACTGTATGTCGCTCGTTATTGAACGCGGTTGTGCACAGCAGGAATATCGGCTTGATCTGCGAAAATGTAAAATTTTCAATTTTAGAGATCATAGGACGTCACTCTCAATAACTAGCAAACTTATCATCGGTGAACAAGAGAAGCGTTTAATATCACCACGGTGCTTTTCATGGATGTATGAAATAAGGGCATTATATTTACGAGGTATCTCGTTCATCTTATTATGCTACACATTACGTTATATTTAATGACCGGTTATTAACAATTTTTTTAATATTAGCGTTTGAAAATTTTTTGGTGGCAATCACTTCTGCTTCCAAAATAACTTAAAATGCACCAATAGAGTTGACAGCTAACAACTGCAAACTGTCAATTCTAATTCTCAGCTGTTTCAAGTCTTTCTCAACCTTCGCTTTCCATTTTGGATGTTCAAAATTGTTCTCATTAGTAGATAGTATGTGAAGTGCTCTACATCTTCAATCTTGTATGTTTTCTCCATATCAGTGTCGACCTTTAAAAAGTTTCTATCCACTCCATGTACTATCCTCTTTTTCCTATTTATATATGTACAATCCCATTTTCTCTGAATGTTCGTCTCATCCCTTTATTAAATAATATTTTCGTTGTATTTTATTTTATGCTATTACTACTAGGTCGTCGGCCAATACCAAGCACTGATGTTTCTTGTTGTATATAAGTTCTGGTGTTCTACTTTTCTAGTACTAAACTGGACAGCATTGATGATAAGGGGTGACAAGGCTTGTCCTACAATGTTTTTACCATGAAATTCTTCTGCAATTCTATTATTTACTTTCATTTTATTCGTCATATCATATTTCTTATCTTTTACTCACTACCAATTCTCCTAATGTCTTGTATTATTTTCTAACTATTTCCTTTTTATTTTCTCGTAGGCTTGTTGATAGTCCTCAAATAAAACTGTTGTTGATTATCCATAATCACAGCTTACAGAGTGTATTTCTCGTGAAGCCACATTGATATTCACCAATATTATCTTCTACTTCTTTAACCAATGTATTTTTATATAGATAGCCAATATTTAATAACACTATACCCCTATAATTTTTATATTCCCTCCTTTTTTATGTATAGGGCATATTATTGCCTCCGTCCGTTCCGTTGTCAGTTCTTCGTTTTCCTATATATTCTCTTACAGTTTCTGTATTTGGTAGGTTAGCTCATTTCCTTATATTTATTTAGTCCCGCCCTCAGATTATCTTTTCCTGGGCTTTTATATTTTTTCAGTTTTTATTTCCTTAATATTATCATTACTCGGTGCTGGTACCGCATTTTTTTTTCATCTATATGGGTTATGCGTGTTCCTCCGTTTCTCGTTCATTATATAATTATAGGTCTACCTATTAAAATATATTTCTTTAAAATATTTTAAATATTCCTTTTGACAAACAATACAAATGATTTATATGTAGTAGGGTTTCATCGAAACGAGATATCTTGTCTCGAAGGCAATTTCTCGTCTCGTTTCGATCATCGAAACGAGAAATTAAAAAACTCTCGTCTCTATGTATTTCTTGAAGACAATTTCTCGATCCCGATTCGAGATTCTCGAAATTTCGAAAGTCTCAAAAACAAAAACTGAATGTTACTAAAAATATTATGTATATTGTATATAACATTGCATCAAAATATATGGTACAATTTTTTCTATTAAAAAAGTTACGTTAAAATACGAACCTATATGCTATGAACTAAAGGCCACGTGTAAGAACCGTTATTACGGGTGGTATAAAAGAAACTTTAAATGCAAAAGTTTTAAGATTTTTTTCGTAGTTACAAAAAAAAAGAGTGCCGCATATGAGTGTAATATGTGGTATATGTTCATTATGATCAAGTTATATTTTTGGCGAAGTCTATTAAATATTTTCATTAGTTGCTGTGTATTTATTATGGTCTCCTATTGTAAGTTTATAGTTATCTCTTAGCTATTTCTGCATTTGGATCTCCTACCAAAACTTTCATGTCATATTTTGCTATATCCTCGTATATTCTTTCTAATTCTTTATACAATTCTTCTTTAATTGCTAAAGTTTCCTCGTATGAATATGAATATTTAACAGGGTGAATTTTTGGTTTTTCCCACCAAGTCTTAAGAAGCATATTCTATTTGAAACTAGTTTCCGTATTTTTCATATTGAAACTATTTTTTATACTAAAAATTTTGTTTTGATTATATACACTGCTGGCCAATAGGTTGGAATAATTCAAATTTTTAGGGTAAGTTTCGATACATATATCTTCTGAACGATATGGAATATCAAAATACGGATTTCAGGACGTTTTTGGAAATTTCATCGACAAAAACTGGTCTGAATATCAATTTTCTATTATGCTCAAAAAAGGAATATACGGGGGTGTAAACTAAACCCCTAAAAAAATCAAAATTTCATTCTTACCGAGAATTTAGGAAAACCAAAATCGAGTTAAATTTTTTATACCGGGGTAATCTATGGATCAATTCGAAAAAACAAATTTGGCCGATTTTTGATATCTCGCTTATTTTTGAATATACGGCGTTTTTATTGAAATTAGGACAATTTTTTGGAAATGTATCTCTTACTTTTTAAAAACAAAGTAAGTAATGGATTTTTTTCTTATTTTCAAGTAAGCTTACATGCCTCTAGCTGCCTCAGTAGCTAGAATTGACATTTCTTATACAGGGTGCCTGCGAAAACATTTAATAAGCATGTGTCACGAAAAATCTGTATATTTAAATAAACTGTGTGCAGAACCCTGTATGATTAAAATGAACGATAATTTTCAAATTTTAAAACTGTGAAGGGAAACCTTAGAAAAATATCTCGAAACGGTTTTTTATTTTTCTTGATCGGATGAGTATTATCATAATCACCAGCTAATCGTTGCTACCGCAAGTTTTTTAAATGTTTTATATAGGGATTTACCGTGTAATTACAACGAAACTGTAAATTATGATAATACTCATCCGATCAAGAAAAATAAAAAACCGTTTCGAGATATTTTTCTAAGGTTTCCCTTCACAGTTTTAAAATTTTAAAATTATCGTTCATTTTAATCATACAGGGTTCTGCACACAGTTTATTTAAATATACAGATTTTTCGTGACACATGCTTATTAAATGTTTTCGCGGGCACCCTGTATAAGAAATGTCAATTCTAGCTACTGAGGCAGCTAGAGGCATGTAAGCTTACTTGAAAATAAGAAAAAAAATCCATTACTTACTTTGTTTTTAAAAAGTAAGAGATACATTTCCAAAAAATTGTCCTAATTTCAATAAAAACGCCGTATATTCAAAAATAAGCGAGATATCAAAAATCGGCCAAATTTGTTTTTTCGAATTGGTCCATAGATTACCCCGGTATAAAAAATTTAACTCGATTTTGGTTTTCCTAAATTCTCGGTAAGAATGAAATTTTGATTTTTTTAGGGGTTTAGTTTACACCCCCGTATATTCCTTTTTTGAGCATAATGGAAAATTGATATTCAGACCAGTTTTTGTCGATGAAATTTCCAAAAACGTCCTGAAATCCGTATTTTGATATTCCATATCGTTCAGAAGATATATGTATCGAAACTTACCTTAAAAATTTGAATTATTCCAACCTATTGGCCAGCAGTGTAGTTGAATAATTATTTGGGACTCCTCAAGTAATATTTTCACAAAGTTGATGTCAGTCATCAGTCATCACTATAAATTTTCTCTAAATAAAAATAAAGTCATTTTTATTTTAGAGGGTAAAAGGCTTTCAAATCATGTGTAACACGTGGGGTAGTTCCATTTAATATTTTTTAAATAGGGTTTCTAGGGGGATGAACATACTAAGACCTGACATATTAAGATCAAGATTGTCAAAAATGTTTCCACCTACTTACTGTCCCGGCGAATTCTCAAATATTATGCGCATTTTCGATTACAGGGGGTGGTAAGTTTTATTGTGCAATTTGAATAATTTTGTGAAATCTCAACCGATTTTCAAAAATAATGCTCTGCTGTACTCGCCATTAAAAGGGCTTTCAAAGCATGTATAACACGTGGGGTAGTTCCATTTAAGATTTTAATGAACATATCAAGACCCCTTGCTTATCAAAAATGTTTCCCCTTAAAATAAAAATCGACGTCCCGGCGAATCCTCAAATATTTTGCGGTTTTTTTCAATCACAGGGGGTGATAAATTTTAATATGACCCCAGTGTATACAAATAAATAAATATATGTGTAGAAGTATCAGAATTGGTACTTCTAGAGGGGTGATTTTTCACATAAACAGGTTTTTTACCTCGTCCGCAACTGCATTTTGGCACGTTTTAGGTTGTTCTGTTAGCCGGCATCCCCAAACTCCGGGATCTTATCTGATGCTGCGGCCAGGTGATAATGACTTTAATGACTACCAAGAGACTTTTATGGCTTATTATGAGCTTGCTGTTATTTTAGATGCGGTTTGTTAGCAAACTTGACATTAAAAACATCGGCCTTAATGAAATATTAAACTAGTTGAATTTAAATATAATAAGTGTTAAGCTTCGAAATTATAATTGGTAAGTCAATCATTTTGATTTACTTGCAATATTAAAACATTTAATTTAAGAACTGTTCATAGATTACCTAAATGTTTTAATATTGCAAAGAAGTCTAAATCTTTTTTTGTTTAAGATGTGTATATATAATAATATCAAATTAATAAATTTACATAATATGGTGAACTGCCATTGGTTAAAAATTGTCAATATCGACAAACAAAACATAATAGAAAATAATGTATTTACCTAGTCTCCTAGATACAGCAAACAAATACAGAGTTAGTTGTTGATAAGCCATCAAGGGGAAGCATGCAAATTTCACAACTCAAGTGTAAACAATACACAAAACCCCTTTTAGTTTAATTATATAGTTTTTATTTAAATGGTGAAAATCCGGCCAAGGAGGCAATTTAAGTAACTATTTCTTCGATGTTCAGTATTTTAGAAATACAAATTCACTGCACTTTAATAAATATTGTGATTCAGGCGTATTATCCAGTCAGATGGAAGGGTACAAGTTAATAAGGAAAACGTAAAGCAGTTTGTATTCAAAGTAAATAACGAGTCACATTATTAAAGGAAAATAATCATCATCGAGGGCGACTCCTTCGCAGCGTGGTGAATTTAAAATTCGAATCAGTGCTTCATACGTAAGTGAAACCATACCTATAAACATATGAGGTTATAATATAAAAACATTTTGAAGTTTGGTTTAGGTTAAGATATATTTGGTATTATCAATTTTCAGTTTTATCATAAGATATCTCCGGCCAACTTAGGGTAGATTATTAAAACAAATTCGAAATTTATAAAAACGTTGACTAAAAAATAATATTAATATTTAGAAATATCCGGGACTCGTCGATTTTTGTTTTAGGGAACATTTTGGACAAACAAGGTGTCTTGATATCCCCCTAATCCCTAGCTACCCCTATTTTAAAATCTTACATAGGACTACCCAATTATTATACATGATTTGAGAGCCCTTGTCATTGTGAACACGGCAGTGTATCATTTTTTGAAATCGGATGAGATTTTAAAAAATTATTCAAATTCCACAATAAAATTGACCACACCTGTAATTAAAAAACTGCAAAATATTTGAGAATTCGCCGGGACACCTCGATTTTGTATTTTAGGGGGTACTTTTTTGACAGTCAAGGGGCCTTGGTATATTCATCCCCTAACCCATCATTCAACATAAAAAAGCACCTTTAATGGCGAATGCAGCAGTGCATCATTTTTGGAATTTTGCTGAGATTTTACAAAATTATTTAAGAAACATCAAAGGAATTATAAATGAAAGGAATAACTAGCTAATAAATTTGTTATTTTATTAAGTGTTCAAAACGTTCACCATTTCTTTCAATGCAATAATAAAGACAGTGCTGAAATTCTTCGCGCACTTTTTCAAAAGTTTCTTACTACTGGATAGGGCTGGAACCTTTGATGTAATTATAACACAACAGAGAAAGTGTTTTGGTGTTTGTGGAAACTACTCCGAGTGTTAAAAGTTTCTTGCCAGATATCCCTGCACGTAGCTGTTATACGATTTTTTAGATCTCCAATGTTCCGTGGCGGTGCTTTGTAAACCACTGATTTAAGATACCCCCATAGAAAAAAGTCATTTGGACTAAGATCAGGAGATCTCGCAGGCCATTCTATCGCCACTCTTCTTCCTATCCACCTGTCAGGGAATGTGACATTCAACCACTCACGCACAGGTTTAGCATAGTGCGCAGGTGCACTATCTTGTTGAAAGTAGATTAGGTCTTCCTGGAGTCAAGGATTTCCGTGCTGATCTACTTGACTTGACTTGATTTTTCAACCATTTAGGGATAAGTGCATCAATTGTATCTCGAAACATATTTATATTAACCTCGCCCGTAAGAAAACCGTATATACATAAAGGCAACACCATATGGTGTTGCCTAATATTCCCACCCAGACATCCACTTTTTGGGGGTATTGAGTATGGCCTTCTCTAAATAGATTCGGGTTTTCACATGACCAATAACGACAATTATGCTTGTTTCCTTCACCATTTAGGAAAAATGTAGATTCCTCAATAAAGCAAATATTTTTAAGTATATTGGAGTATATATTAATCCAGGAATCTGTTATGACATTATTTCACAAAATTGCAATTTTCCATCATGGTCATCCTCGTACAGTTCTTTAGGTACTTGCAATTTATGGGAATGAAACTTAGGGATTTTTGTTTCCTTGGGTATTAAGTCAATCCACATTCCAGTTTGATCTGAAACTTTTCTAATGGTTAGAAAATCCATCACTTCAATCTGCGCTGCGTTATCTAAAACTCTAGGCTGATTTCATTTAGCATTGCCTACAGTTCTAGTTTCCTTGGATGTTTGCAAAAGTTGTAGGTAGCACGTAAACATTTCTATCCCGGTGGCTCTAGTTAAATATTTGCGCTGCTTTTCGCGCACATTCATTACTACCACCGTGAATCAAAACCATTTAAATTTTTTCTTCTATGTAATATACCATTGTATTTTAACTGTACTTGATCCTCGTAGTATTTAAAAACCAACTGTAACACTAACAAACTTCGCGGATATATTTTCAAGTTCCGTCACAAAAAAGACACAAGCTCACTTTGTTATTTACAAAGCTAACATTGTTGTAAACAATCAAAGGGTTGCTATCAGGCAAGAAACTCCGCAATGAATTTCAGCACTGTATTTATTATTGTATAGAAATAAATGGTGAACATTTTGAACACTTAATAAAATAACATAAATTTAATAGCTTTATGATGTGTAATATGTGGGGTAGTTCTATTTAAGATTTTAAAATTGGGGTTGCTAGGGGTTAGGGGGATGAATATCTCAAGACCCCTTGTCAAAAATGTCCCCCTCCTAAAATAAAAATCGACGTGTCCTGGCGAATTCTCAAATATTTTGCGGTTTTTTAATTACAGGTGGTGGTAAATTTTATTGTGCAGTTAGAATAATTTTAACATCCGATTTTAAAAAATGATGCACTGCTGTATTCGCAATGAAAAAGGCTTTCAAATGTATAACACTTAGTGTAGTTTTATTTAAGATTTTAAAATAAGAGTTGCTAGTGGTAGGGGGATGAACAAGACAGCCTCACTGTAAAAAATGTTCCTCCCTAAAACAAAAATCGACGGGTCCCGGCGACTTCTCAAGTAATTTGCGGTTTTTAAGTTACAGGGGGTGGTAAGTTTTAAATTGAACACAGTGTATATCTACAGTTGTATTCATTACAAAAGCATACAAGTATTAGAATGAGAGGCGAGCTTTATTATATTTGTGTAAAACCCGCTGATGTAAATGACTGCTATTGGAGGTAATCACATGACATAGGTTGTCAAAATGCAAAGCGTTGGCGTTATTATTTTTGATAGTACATGGAGGTAGCCTTTGACAAACTTTGACAGTAGATAAATAAAAATGCTTCGTCATTTATCTGAACTTAAAAAAAGCTCAAATAGTGTCCACAATCGAAGATTGATGGACAATTCGTGCTATAGCATAGTTGTATAACAGAAACAAGAAAACTATATTAAAAATAAACAACGCTGGGAGTAAGAAGATTTCTTAAAGAGAAAAGTTGGTTTAGGTCGTCCCAAAATTTCCAACCCTGAACAAGATACTGCTTTTTTTGGATACTTAAGAGTTAATCCATTTGCAACGGCGAGGGATGCTGTGATTGATTCTGAATTTCCTGGCTCTCAACCTACCTCCAGCAGAAGGGTCAAGAAATCTGAGTTAAAAAATCACCCAGCTGCAAAAAAAATGTTACTCACTGTAGAACGGCGGCAGTCAAGGGTAAT
>CAXKVY010004073.1:0-25984 GCA_964058915.1 Tetropium fuscum
GCTATAGCGTTCAAAGTAGAAACAGCTTCTCTAATTATATGTTTATAATATTGTAAAGTTTAATTGTAAAAACGTAAATAAAATTTATTAAATGGTGAGATATAAGTAAAATCCCAAAGGGAAACGCTGTAAAAGTAAAATTAACAGTGGTGTTAAGTGTTTTTCGTCAAAATTACGACATAATAAGAGTAGCGTCTCCAGGCAGCGTTCCTAGGATATAGACGAGTGTGGCAAGTAGTCCAATATAGTAATATGATCTGACGCATCTAAAGAAGCCAGAAGCCCGCATCCAAGGATATGCAACTGTTTTATATGGAGCATATCCGTGGTTACGAATAATAAGGCAAGAGATTTCAGCTATAGCGTTCAAAGTAGAAACAGCTTCGCTAATGATACATTTATAATATCGTAAAGTTTAATTGTAAAAACGTAAAGAAAATTGATTAAATAGTGAGATATAAGTGGAATCCGTTGTATTAAGTAGGTATTAAACTTTAGTATTGTATTATTAAAATTTAGTATTGTATTTATCGTTGTATTAAGTGGTATTAAGTGGTTTTCGCCAAAATTACGACATAATAAGAGCAGCGTCTCCAGGCAACGTTCCTAGGGTATAGACGAGTGTGGCAAGTAGTCCAAGGAGAGAAAGTAAAGGCGAAAGAAGTATAAATTAAACAAGCACTAAGTGGAGAATCTGATGATTCACAGTATAGAAGATCAAGGTAAATAACAGGCAGAAATAGCAGCATTCCAAAGTAAGGCAGTGTTCCGGTAGATGGCAGCGGGCGTGCAACAGAAGTTAGCCGCGTTCTAATAATATAGCAGCGTTCCGGTAGAGGGCAGCAGCAGAATCCAGCATTGTCAACAAAGCAGTTAAGTGAAATTAGTGAACAGTGTTGTGCTTCGAATATAGAAGGACTAATCAAAATTTAATAAGGTAATACCCAATCTAAAACATTTTAATTTTAAGTAAACATTGTTCCAGAGGCTAAGTCCCATGTTATTAGATTAAGTTACGTTAAGTTTTACGTAGGGTAATTATAAGTTTAAAAATTTCCTTACTTCCTTTTTGCATCATAATTTGCATCGATGTTTATACTTCCTTTTGCACTATAGTTTTGCATATATATAAACGTCTTCCTTTTGCACGAAAATTATAATATTAACATCCACACTTCCATTTGTTTGGTAACAAAAATAGTCCTATACAACTTCTGCTTTATTATTATTAACTTAAATATTCCAGGACATAAATTTAAATACTATAATAGAAAAATATTCTTAAAGTTCAATCTCTTTTATAACCAGAATAGCAAGTAACAGATCCATTGACCATTTAATATTAATTTCAAGTTATAATATTAAAAATATAAAGAGGCCTACAAAAAAAAATTAACTTTCATATATTATAATTAGTCTAGAGATTTATATACTATTCGCAATTCACTCTTTAATTCTCTTTTTTTTGTTTTTTGTTTGCTTTTTGTTTGAAGTATTTTTAAGTTATTTGGTAGTTTATTATAAATTATTGAATTATAAATTATTGAATTATTATAACTAGGTACTCTTATTAATAACAGCTTTATTTTTATTTGGATACTTTTAATTGTATACTTTTTAATCTAGTTTAATCTAGTTTTGCTAGTAGATGCCTCAAAGAAAGTTTTGAGACTATCATAATGATACACCAGCGCTTCCAACGCAAAGATCTGATTAAGGTTAAGAGGATTATTTCAAAGTACAAAATTACTTTTATACACAACCTTTAAATTTTTTTTGTGCAAACAGCCAGCAACAGCTTGTAACTCAATGTAATCAATCTTGTTTCAACCTCGTTCCATGTCTGAGCTTCCACTACGGCTGTATCATCAGCGTAAGAAATAATATTATCCTTCAGCATATCATTAATATACAGTATGAAAAGCAGTGGACCCAAAATTGTACCCTGCGGAACACCTGTGTTGATGATTAGGTTATTGCTAACAGTCTCTTGAATCTTAATTCTCTGTAATCTGTTATTTAGATAATCAGTTAATACATTATGAGATTTCCTCTGATTCAATAGTTATATATTTTTTTTAAAAGTATACTGTGATTTACAGTACCAATGCCTTTACTAGATCTGTAATGTAGACATCTGTATTTTATCACTCAATTCAGATACAACATTGCAGAAATACTCATCATTATGTTTGCAATTCCCTTTTGTTCAATTACTAATTGTGTATTTTTATTAAAAATTTGCTTTATATATAGGTGCGTTTTGTTCTTTATCTTTGCCTAGCTTTTGGTTTATAACATTCCAGAGATTCTTTGGGCTATGGCTATTATTTACAATATGCAGCTGATCATACATTTGCTTTGCAAATTTTATAACTGTTTAAAATTTTCTCATACGTCTTGTGTTCTTGTTTTGCGTTTTCATTGTTAGGTTGAATTTACCAAACATTGTACAAATTTTCCTTAGTATTACAAGAGTCAATAATAGCTTCAGTTATCCATACGTGCCTCGGTGTCAATTATAATCTCCTTTTGCTTGTTTTCGTTATTATAGCAGCTCTTTCAATGCAACATTTTATATTATTTGTGATCAAAGTATCAGTCACTAAAAGTTCGGGTCATTCATAGACATCAATTCATTCCAATTTATTTTAGTGGCAGTCTTTTGTAATTTTTTATAATCTGTTATATTAATTTTTGTTTTCCAATCATAGTATTTGATTTTTATGAGTGATTAAAAGAGGATAGTGATCCGTGATTGCATATATCAATTTACTAGTTTTAAATTTCGAAATTGAATTCTTAGCAAAAATGTTGTCAATGCATGAACCGAACTCATCAGTATCTGCAGGTTATGGGTTGGAAACCAGGAATAAGGCCTTTTTCAAGAAATTTTTTTTACGAATAAGGTATAGATGTGAGGGTTCCTCACGGTTCACGTTTAGGACCTGTGCTTGTCATGAAGTGTATAAATAACCTATCGTAGTATTTCCCCCAGAGGAATTATCATCTTGTGCAAAATACGCCTCTGATGAATTTAATGATTTATCTTTAGCGGTATTAATTGAAGGCAGAGCCCAATTTGAAATGTTGAAATTCAAAAAAATCCAGGAGCACGTGAATGCAATATTTAGTCATGTATCTCAAATGCCCTTTTATTTCTTCGTGTCCTCAAAAATCCTTAAATATCTATGAGCATAGTAACACTATAAATATAATTAAACTAAAATAACTATGGTGTATGGTCCCTGTATTATTTAAAATAAATGCAATTTGCCATGAAACGAAATCCGCAGCAAAAATGAAAAGCCTTCTTTCCAACCGAGCGGATGACATAAGAAAGCCACTGTTTATTTTTAATCTTCGTGGTTCAACCTCGATCGGTGCATGAATTTAGATAAGCTTTTGCTCGTCCAATTATCCTACTTCGGAATTAAAGTCGCCTATGATCTGAGTAAAGTTTAATTAAAATGTTAGTTTACGAAGTTTATTTTATTTTTCCGGGGAGATGTAATCAAGTCGCTCCTAGAGAACTAAAGGGCTCTAAACTGCACTACGGTAAAATTAATCTCCGAGAAAAAATATATTATCGCTTATCAAGACTATCTGGGTTTTAAATCATTCTCTGAGCTGACAAAAAACTTTCCGTGTACATAAAGTTAATCCCCTGCTTGAGTTGTGCATAATCTTTAGCGGGGAATGTGGAGGACGGGAAACTAATTTTCAACAAATTTGCATTTACGAAAATCCAAATATTCAACACTGCGGCTTAGTCTCCAACCGAAATCTGAGGCTAAAAAAGCCACGGCCACGCCACGGCGCGGGGTAATGTTAATTACATACGGGAATAATATTAGCGGTCGTTTAGTTGATAACATATTTATAACAGGTCGTTTATAGAAGGGACAATTTTCATTAATTCATTCAATGGCTGTTGTGTGAAGTCCATCTTGATGATATTGATTTAAAGTTCCTAGAAATCGAAGATTGCCTTAGAATATGCCCCATACTTTCATCACAGCTTAAAGTAAGCTGTGCTTTCATAGCGAGATTAAATTTGCGAATTAACCAAACTGAAGTAGTCCCAAGTGTCGCTAGTTGTCTAAGACTAACTCTAACTTGCGAATTAAAAAGGTGTTCCGTTTTAGTTTCTAATTAATGTATTATTTGTGTGCACTGTGGACGTGTAGGAGGGCCTTTGGTGGAAGCTGGGGTCTTAATCCCAAGGTTCTCCACTGGCTCTACTGCACCATTGTTAGACCAATTTTAACTTACGGGGCCATCGTGTGGTGGCCTTGTGTTGAAAGGAACTCAACTAACAGGCAACTGGACAGGGTCCAGAGACTTGCGTGTTTAGGGATGACTGGAGCATTGAGAACGGCTCCCACCAGAGCTCTGGAGGTGCTATTAAATCTCATGCCACTACAAATATTTATTAAATTGGAAGCCATGCGTGCGATATATAGACTGCGCACGCTAGACCAGTTACAGGTGTGCTCATTCGGGCACTCTCGCATGTGGAACTGGGCCACCGAACGATGCCCGGTTCTACTCATGAGCGGTGATCATATTCCCACTAAACTATATCCCTCGAACTTCCTGGAGGTCGTAATCCATGACCGCGAGGAGTGGGGGATAGAGAACACCCCGATGGCAATCCGCAACGGAACCAACTGGTATACGGATGGATCCAGGGCGGATGGAATGTCGGGTGCCGGAGTCTTTTCTGACTCGGAACAAATAAGTAAATACTTTGCTCTGGGTGCACATGCTACTGTCTTCCAGGCCGAGGTATTTGCGATTCTATCCTGTGGGCTGGAGCTGCTAGCTGGCCCACAAAGAACTGGTAGAATCAATATATGCTCCGACAGTAGAGCTGCCGTCTTGGCACTTAGTGCCGTTGAAGTGCGCTCAAAACTGGTTCTGGAATGCAAGACCGCCCTCGAGACGCTCTCTCAGAGGAATAATTTACGCCTTGTCTGGGTCCCAGGACATGCTGGTGTACCGGGAAACCAGAAGGCCGATCGACTAGCCAAATTAGGCACTTTAGAGACACCTTCTGGGCCTGAACCCTTCGTAGGGATCTCCAGAAGCACAGCGGTTCTCTCAATGAAGACTTCAGCCCAACAAATGTTTCAACATTGTTGGACAACTGCTCCAGGCATGAGACAGGCTAAAGAACTCATATCTGGTCCCGACGCTGGGAGGACCAGACAGCTGCTGAAATTAAGCAGATGTAACTACTGACTGGTCAGTGCCACCTAAGACACCTTTACATAATGGGTCTTGTGGAAGACCCTGAGTGTAGGGGATGCTTGGAAGATGAGGAGACAGCAGGGCATGTTCTGATGAATTGCCCCGCTTTCCTGCATACACATATGCAATACCTGGGACAACTGATGCTGATGCCCAGGGACTTAAGAGAGCTATGTCCCAGCCGCCTCGTTGGCTTTATTAAGGCAACTGGACTGGTATAGCTCTCGAAAGGCGGGCGTCACGGGCCCATACCGAGGCCTATACGTCAAAGGGCAGAGCCCCCGCCAATCTCAAATAATAATAAAAAAAAACCAATGTATTATTTTTTTTATGTCTGTTGATACATATGTTGACAATAGTCTTTATCAGGGGTCCTTTTCCTTTTTGTGCTTTTTGTGTATATTTATTCATTATTTTTAAAATAATTTGATTGTTAGTGGCGAGGTTAGCTCTTTGTGTCTGGAGAAGTGAACGTTGAAATAAACCTATATATCAACGTTGTGTTTACGTCAAAAAGCAAACGTTTATTTTGTAACCAATAACAAATATAAATTTCAACCTCCAATATTTATATGTGTTACGTCATATAAAAGTTTAATCAACGTACAATCGTGTTCAATTAAGTGTTGTACAGCATTTGTGCTGTGTTATTTGGTATGTCGTTTTATGCAGTTCATAAAAGTGTTGTAGAATGTACAATAAATATTTAAGCTCCAAGCAACAACTGATTAGCAACGGTTTATTTAAAAAAACTAGGGAACAAGGCCAACTAAGAAATAGGTAACATAAAAAACTAACAATACTCTAAAGTCTTTAAAATTAGACATTATACAAGCATTAAGGCGTATTTTAAATCAACTCGCACTTCGAGGTGCGAGTGCGAGTGCATAGTTTGCCTTATGCATATCTGTGGTTCCATTTTCAATGGAAGCGCAATCGAACTCAAACTCGCAATCGCGGTTCGAGATTTGTAAACTGCAAACTTTCGCACGGGCGTGGGCTGCACGGACGGCCACGATTGGGTAGGGGTAACGAAATGCCAATAAATGTCAATCGTTTTTAACCTCACAAAAACCCCGAACACACAACACAACAGACTGCACAACGTATACGAGAACAATAAACTGAATAAACCACGACCCCAACCTCAATATTGCAGAAAATCTAGTTTTTTTCGGTTGGCGCTCGATCAGTTGGTAACAAGCTTTGACAGAAATCAGACGCGCGCATTCAGCACACGCATACGATTGAAAATGGCATAAATTTTCGTGCATTTTTTATACGGGGTGGTCAAAAATTACAAGAAGAAAATGTTATTTATAAAAGTTTTTACTTGCCCAAAAAATAGTAATGACGACGACAAAAATCATATTTTTTATACGGGATGGTCACAAATTACAAAATCTCTAAAAATGTTTAGTTTGCGGGAAAACGCTATTATTTATAAAAGTTTTTGATTGCCTAAAGTAATGTCGACAAAAATTATGTTTATTATACGGAGTGGTCAAAAATTACAATATCTTAAATTTCGGTAAGAGTAAAGTTTGTACTTTTTGATCACCACTTATAAAAACTAATGATAATTTTGCCACAATTATGTTTTTATACGGGATGAACAAAAATCACAAAGTTTACTCTTTGCATTGCAAATGAATAAAATTGATCTAATTTACTATAAAAGTGTAATATAACCTCAAAGTTTCTAGCTTCTATAAATTTTGCTATAAAAATGCTTGCTTAGTGGTCTGAAATACAAGTGGGCGACATTCGGCTAGGGCGACCGGGGATCATTCGGCTAGCCATATGTTCTCAGTTCGGCCTAGCCGAATGTCCCCCATATTTATTAAGTATGGGGCACTATTTTTAAAGTTTTAAAAAATATAGGTATAATAGTTTTCAGTAGTATTTTTTAATGACATTGATGAACATAGAATGAAATTAGCTGTTAAAGCTGTTTTGACAAAACAGTTAAGTTATAAAGCTGCACAGGACTATGGGATAAAGAGGCACACCATCCAGTTCCGAATAAAGATTCTTTTAAAGAAAAAAACCATTGAAGAATTATTCCAAGACTGGGATGATTCAGGAAACGAGTGACGAAAATATTTCATATAGTAGTAAATATACGTCACGAGTTTTCACGACTTTGCAAGAGGACGATCTTGTGAAATACGTAAAACGATGCGCCGACATGAGCTATGGTTTAACTTATGAAAAAATAAGATATTTGGCTTACGAATATGCTAAAGTCCTACCTAACTGCAAGCTACCGAAGAATTGCAATTTCATAAAATAGCAGGTTTGTGTTTTTGTTTTCAATCCATTTTTTAAATCCTACCTATATATTATATTTATATAAATCTTAGCAAGATAATTGTTTAACGTAGGTACCTAATGAGTACACTTACCTACAAATTTTTTGTAGGTATTGATTGGATGCGTGGACTTATGAATAGACACGGAAATGAGATATCTCTGCGGAAGCCTGGAGATACAAGCCTTTCCAGATCTATCGCTTTCAACAAACCAGTGGTGCAGAATTTCTTTTCTAGATATGCCTCAGTTCTACAAAAATATAAAATTCAACCAAACAAAATCTGGAATTACGATGAAACTGACTTAACGACAGTAATGGAACCACCAGAAGTCGTGGCCACTAAAGGAAAGAAGCAAGTCGCCAACGTATCATCCCAGGAAAGAGGCGAATCGGTCACTTTTGTCGGTATAATTATCGTGGTGGGCGCCATAGTGTCACCAGTTTTGGGTGGATGACTTCGGAAATGTTTCCAAATGTACTAGAGCACTTTGCGGACCATGTAAAGTGCTCAAAAGAGGCTAAAGTACTCCTTATATTGGACAATCATGAATCCCACATTTCCGTGAGAACCCGTTTAGCAAAATTTGCATATGAAAATGCTTTTGAAATTAAAAATATCGCATGCAAGCTCTTTTAAAGCTACAGGCTTATGGCCAGTGAACAGCATCATCTTTTCCGACGAAGATATTGCAGCCGCTGAAGTGACAGATAAACCACCATTGTGTGTAAGAGATTCAGTAGAAAATAGATCTCCAGAGATCGCTGAGGGCACAGAGGCTGTTGCTCCTTTAACGTCAACAGATTTAGAAAAAACACCACCAGGAGGTTCTCGCGGGCCTAGCCGAATGAATAATGATACTGTGACTGTTGCTCCTTTAACTTCAACGGAGCTACCATCTACTCGTACATCAAAACACCTCTTATAAGTGAAATTAAACCTTTTCCAAAAGCGGCTTTTGAACAGAAAAAAAGGAAAAAGATCTAGGAGAGGAGAGCCAAGTCACGAGTTTTCACGACGTTGCAAGAGGACGATCTTGTGAAATACGTAAAACGATGCGCCGACATGAGCTATGGTTTAACTTATGAAAAAATAAGATATTTGGCTTACGAATATGCCAAAGTCCTACCTAACTGCAAGCTACCGAAGAATTGCAATTTATATCAATCTTAGCAATATAATTGTTTAACGCAGGCCACCATTGTGTGTAAGAGATTCAGTAGAAAATAGATCTCCAGATCGCTGAAGGCACAGAGGCTGTTGCTCCTTTAACGTCAACAGATTTAGAAAAAACACCACCAGTAGGTTCTCCCGGGCCTAGCCGATGAATAATAATACTGTGACTGTTGCTCCTTTAACTTCCACGGAGCTACCATCTACTCGTACATCAAAAACACCTTTTATAAGTGAAATTAAACCTTTTCCAAAAAGCGGCTTTTGAACAGAAAAAAGGGAAAAAGATCTAGGAGGTAAGTAGCAGTCTATACTGAGACGCCCGAGTTTGAGAAGAGCAAAGAAGAAAGCAGTCGGTAAAAAAAGGAAGGAGACAGTTAAAAGAGATTTGACAAGAGTAGATAAAAAGAAAAAATTCTATATCAAGTGAATGAAGCATAGATGCTTTGCTAAATGAGTCGTCCGACGATGAAAACTTTTTGGAAAATATGAAGCTCGTTAATGAGCAAGACAATATTACCGTTGAAAGTTTTGTACTGGTAAAGTTTTCTCTTGTCAGATCAGATATTTACTGTGCAGGACAAATTTTATCAATTGAAGATGAAGAGTATGAAGTAAAATTTATGCGCAGAAAATCTGGATCTAATAACTTTATTTCCTGATAATCATGACGTTGATGTAGTAGAGAAAAAGAGACATAGTAGCTATTTTGCCATTTAACACGAAACATGGAAAATGGAACCTTTACAAATTTAACGTAATTTTGTAAATAAAATGTATTTTTTTACCATAATAAAAAGTTTGTCTAGCAGTTTTTTTTGCATATTCTGTAATAGTTTTGAAAATAAAATCAATGGCCGAAAGTTCCCCAACATGGCTGAATGTGATGAAATAACAAAATCGGACTTGATTCTTAAAAATCGCGATGTCTGTCATAATCTTGAAATTCGTTAATAAATGTTAAGTACATGCTCAGATTACTCAGCTATCTCAATTACTTTTATTTCAGTTATTGGTTCCTACTTACTAGCTATACTGAGTTTGGCGGTTCTGCTTACGATTGACCCAACGTTAGGCAAAGTAGCCATACATTGATACGTTCCGGTCAACCTCTGTTCTTCTACCACGCTATTGATATACAAGGACCCATTGGTAAGCTGAGATCTGTAAAAACGAAAGACCTATTAGTTGATACCGAAGCCCCAGCAATCCAAGAGTTTAATAAAATTAGGACGAGTGGGCGGCTTTGCCATCCCACCCCAATGAAACCTTACTTACACGACAGGTGTAGGATATTTCTGCCAATAGCGCGATACCTTTATTAATCGTTCTGGAATATGATCCGATTATTCGGAAACATAGTTTTGTCCCTCCTAAGCGTGGGCTGCAATTTTTATAAAGGGTGTCTCAAAATTAACGCAAGATTTGAATTTTCCGCCATTTGTGCAGTAAAGTGTTGGTAACCCTAAACAAAAAACAATTCGATAACTGACAGTTTAGGGCTAGTAAAAATGGAGCGTTACACGATAGAACAACGTGTCTTCATTATTGAACAATATTTCAAAAATAATGAAAGGTTGGCGGCCGCTTCGAAAATTTCATACAAAATATGGTCGGAATAGTGTTTTAACTTCGTTAACTGTGAAGAGATTAATTGAAAAATACAGGGAGACTGGATCCGTTGGAGACGCCAAACACAGTGGTCGTCCAAGAACAAGCCGTTCAAATGTCAATACCGAAGAAGCGCGTGAGTGTTGGTGACAATCAAGGAAGCTCTCTACAGCGTATACTCACTAAAGATCTGTGTCTCCATGCTTACAAAATTCAATTAACGAAACAACTGAAGCCTTGTGACCATGCACAGCGAAGAGAGTTCGTTGAATGGATTATTAAACATCAACAAATGAATGCTGATTTTTCGAGCAACATCATCCTAAGCGATGAAGCACATTTTCACCTTGATGGCTTTGTTAATCGCCAAAATTGCCGCTTTTGGGGTTCTGAGAACCCACATGTGATGTGTCACTGTTTGGTATGGATTTTGGGCTGGAGGCATAATTGGACCATATTTTTTTGAAAATGAGGCTGGTCAAGCAGTGACTGTTATTGGTGCTCGATATCGCGACATGATAACACAGTTCTTTTTTCCGAAATTGGATGATATTGATGTGGCCAATATGTGGTTTCAACAAGACGGTGCCACATGCCATACAGCCCGTGAAACAATTCAATTACTGCATGAGACATTTCCAGGTACTCTCTCGTTTCGGTGATCAGAATTGCCCCCCTAGATCGTGTGATTTAACACCATTAGATTTCTTTTTATGGGTATATTTTAAATCACAGGTCTATGTCAACAAGCCCACAACCACCCGTGCATCATCACAGCCACATTTATGCAGAAAGGTCATGGGACATTTTGACAAACGAGTGCATATGTGCATGCATGCAAAGCCGTGGAGGCCATTTGCCCGATGTGTTATTCCATAAATAACTCTATCCTATGTACTTTATGATTCAATAAAAAAAAATAACAATCAAAAGACTAAAAACTGTGTTTGCTATTTAATTCAAATCTTGCGTTAATTTTGAAGCACCCATACATGTCAACAATAATATTGTCAAACTGCATATCGTCTACCTATCATCATCTACATCCTTAGTAATGTCGTCTTCTGCAATATCAGCTACTTGTATATTGTCACAATTAATCCTCATGCATTCTTTACAAAAAATTGAACAATATTAATTTTTCTGTAACCACAGTTACCATTGCAACCTGTAGTGAAACCACAAGCAACTTTTTTAAGCAAAATCTCTGGCGCTGGAGGTGCCATTGGAGGTGAAGAACTTGAAAGTACTTTCCATGATTTTCCAACAGCCAAATATTCAGCTTTCTGATTTTAGTCCAGTTGAAATATTTGAACTGTTTTGGGATGACGAGATTTTTAAATAGTTAGTTGAAGAGGAAAAAAATATGCCCATTTTAAAAATCGTATAGACCCTAACATAAGTACCGAAGAAATGAAATGCGCTGTGGGTATTTGCGTTAATTTTGAAGCACCCATACATGACAACAATAATATTGTCAAACTGCATATCGATATCATCATCTACATCTTTAGTAATGTCGTCTTCTGCAATATCAGCTACTTGTATATTGTCACAATTAATCCTCATGCATTCTTTACAAAAAAATGAACAATATTAATTTTTCTGTAACCACAGTTACCATTGCAACCTGTACTGAAACCACAAGCAACTTTTTTAAACAAAATCTCTGGCGCTGGAGGTGCCGTTGGAGGTGAAGAACTTGAAAGTATTTTCCATGATTTTCCAACAGCCAAATATACAGCTTTCTTATTTTAGTCCAGTTGAAATATTTGAACTGTTTTGGGATGACGAGATTTTTAAATAGTTAGTTGAAGAGGAAAAAAATATGCCCATTTTAAAAATCGTATAGACCCTAACATAAGTACCGAAGAAATGAAATGCGCGGTGGGTATTTGATTTCTAAGCGGCTATGACCAAAAACAAGGCAAACGTTTTTATTGGGATTCTTTGCCGGACCTTGGAAATCCATTGGTGCAAAATGCAACGAGAAGGAATATATTTTTTCAAGTACTGCAAAATATACACTGTGCCGATAATAACAAAATAGATGTGGGAGACAAGGCATCGAAATTACGACCATTGATGGACGAGCTGAAAAAAAAGTTTTTGCATTTATTTGTTCTGGAAGAAGACCTGAACTAAGACGAGTCCATGGTAAAGTATTGCGGTCGCCAGGGGTGCAAACAGTGCATCAGGGGAAAGCCAATTCGTTTTGGATTTAAAATGTGGTACCTACTTGAACACAAAATCTGGTTACTTAGATAGTAAATTTCGATTTATATCAATGTAAAAACCCCAGAGGCAATACTGTTCACGAAACTCGATTGGAAAGTCCACTACCCCACTTCTGATGTTGCTGAATGAGTTACCTGATAACAAAAAGCAGTTACCATACAAATTATTCGTAGACAATTTATTCACTAGTCCTTATCTCCTGAATGATCTTAGAGAAAAAGGTGGTGCACCAGCACTATGCGTGAGAACCGCTTACCACGTAATATCCCTTTGCTGTCTAAAAAACAATTGCAGAAAAATACTCAAATACTTAAAATTTCTCTATTTTAGACAAAAAGATAATAACAACGTGACCGCTGCTTCAACCTGTTATGGTATTGAGCCACATTCGATGGGCAAAAGATATCCACAGAAAGAGAAAAAAATGATTAGTGTTCCTCGACAAGATTTGATAGGGAAATATAACAGCTCGATGGGCGGAACAGACCTTAAGAATGAAAATGTTGAATGAAAAGGTTTAGAATAAGTACATGGTCTAAAAAATGCTGGTGGTATTTTTACTTGGATGCTTCATGTGTCCATTGAGAATGCTTGGGTATTGTATAAAAAAGCTGGCAAGTCAACAACACAACTTCAATTTAGGAGACTTCGTAAATACCCATTTAAATAGATATGCTGTTGAGCCAAATGTTCAGGCAGACCTGCTTCATCACTCTCGAGTATTGCCGGAAACAGAGGAAGCGATAATATAAGGTGTGATAAAATGAATCATTTGTTGACAGCAATTCCTAACAAGAAACGTAGAAGATGTGCCATGGAAAATTGTAATTCTAGTGTCAGGTCTATGTGAGCAAAGTGTGATGTTGGGCTATGCCTCGAATGTAACATCCCTTTTCATACAAAATAGTATTTGAAGTTTGTTAATATAACGAATCTACATTTTTCAATATATATTTTAGTGAAATAAATTATTTTGCTATTTGATCGTTTCCTCTTTCTGAAAGCCTAGCGTTACATATATGTAACAGTCATTTGACAGCTCGGTATACCGTAGATGACAAAACAATTATCATTTTTTTGATTGTCGTTTATAATTAAACTAACTGATATGTGAATCATTCAAATGATCTCAAAAAATCAAAATTTGCGGTTTAATGGGTTAAAATCCCTCGCTATTGGCAGATATTCTCTTATTGAACGGTTTATCTACCGCACTAGGTGGTTGCAAATGTCGCTGTCATTAAAATAATCTGGTCATTTGTACCTACCGTTGTCTCAATTCTAACGCGAAAAATCCAACATACATTATATGAACAAAACGACACCCGTGATCACCGACCAAGTACTTACCTATACGAGTCACCGATGAACGTCACCTTGGAGCCGTCCTGGTCCAGCCACTGGATCAAGACGCTCTGCTGATGATGGGACGCTTTCACGACGCAATCCAGAACAGCTGACTGACCGTCCTCGACCACGGTATCCGACGGTTCCACCGTGAATTCGAGTACATGTCCTGAAACAAAGAGATTTTTAAATGCACGGTGGAAATTTCATCTAGTGTCATTCGCAATTACGTTGAAAGCAAACACCGCAATGATTTACGAGGCGGACTGGATGGGGATCGCAGTAGGTATATAAAAAGTTTATTAATTAACGCTCAGAGCAGATGAAACACTTCAAATGCAGGGGGTTGCGAAACATATACACAAAAATGCTCAGTGTACAATATGTTTGTTACAGAGCAATTAATCACAATATATGCGCGTGTTAATATATATATATATATATATATATATATATATATATATATATATATATATATATATATATATATATATATATATATATATATATATATATATATATATATATATATATATATATATACATATATATATATATACATATACATATATATATATATATACATATATATATATATATATATATATATATATATATATATATATATATATATATATATATATATATATATATATATATATATATATATATATATATATATATATATATATATATATATATATATATATATATATATATATATATATATATATATATATATATATATATATATATATATATATATATATATATATATATATATATATATATATATATATATATATATATATATATATATATATATATATATATATATATATATATATATATATATATATATATATATATATATATATATATATATATATATATACAGGGCATTCATTTAATCCCGAAACCCACGTGATCAATTTATTTCTGTTTACTAGTGAATAAATTTCTATAAGTTGGTATTTAAGAAATTACCATGTAAATAACTAAATAAAAGTTCCTATGAAATGAATTTGTAAATATTGCTATGCAACCGAGTTCGTAAAATAAGTGAGGTAAGTCCAGAATCCAAATACACTTTATTAACTTCCAAACACAACAAGTCACTGAAAACTTTTAATTACTTGTTACTAGATATTGTCTCTAAGAGCAATCGAACTCAACTGACTTATGCCGTGATCGGCTGGCCCTTATTTACTATTTTCAATGTTCTGGTAAGTTCTAGAAACTTCTCGGTTATTCCATCCCATTCTAGACTCTTCTCACTTGTTCCATCTCATTCTAGATTATTCTCATTTATTCCATCCTATTCTAGTTTGTATACAAGGCGTCTCAAAGGGTTCTACAGGGCATAGTCCATGTGGTTCATATACTGAAACTATTCTAAATGGGGCTAGGGGCGTATCTCGGTTATTTGAAGTCCTAGAGAACCCTCTAGGACAGACTATGCGCAACAACTAAGTCAGATAGTCCCCAAATTATCCTGGGTATCGAATACACTCTGGCACTTTCTGTAATGTTTGGGGAAAACAAAAATAATACACACAGTGTACTTATTACTAGGTTTACTTTACAAATGGAAATTTAAAAATGGTGATACATAACAAAAATAATTCAAAATTATATAAAAATGTGGTACTATACGTGGAGACGCAGCATAAAATAAATAAACAGCTTATATAGAAAAACGGTTTAAACATCAAAGTGCACGATTACATTTCCGCAATCTATATATACAAAAATAGTGAGGCAATGCCTACCTAAATAGATTGCTTAATCAGCAAAAGTAACCAGGTGAATACTTTGTTAAACGTTAGCTGAGAGCTTGTAATAATCTTATATTTTAAAACGTACACGCTAGAAATATCAAGTCAATACTTAAAACTATGCTTATCTGTAATATGCCACGAGTCTTCCAGGAATGTGGATCCATCCTGTGACTCTACGTCGAGACAGGGGTCGATAGATTTCAGCTAGGTGGTCCTAAAGGTGGTTCAAAAGAAATTGGTTCCAAAAGAGTGGTGTAAAAGAAAAGGTGGTGTGACTTACACTCGCCGAAAGACAATGAAGCCCTGTAATACAGGATGAGGTAAGTTACCGGTAAGTTTGTCTCGTTAAACAAGTAAAAAAAGTTAGGTTAGGTGAATATATATCTCGTAAAACTTACTAAGGAGCTGAAAAACGGCTTCGAAAAGATAGCTTAGCTGTGTCCCTCAATTAACTCTAGGGAGTTCAACGCAACGCAGGCTCTAGAGAACACAAAGTATGCAAAATAAAATGTGAACACGCGGTTTCAAGTTTCAATGTTTTTATAAAAGTTATTTTATCCCACTAATGTGGTATGCGTATATTCATCCCAAATATCACATGAATAATGATTTCCTTGTATTATCCCATTATATCGGAACGTACATACTATGTTATTACAAAGAAAATCACTTAAACCTTTAACACAATGAAAACCACTAGTATGCAATTCACGCGTTCAGCTAAAAGGAAGCGTCGAATGCCAACGCCCCAGATATGCACTAAGATATTTGTGGTAAAGATCTATGATAAAAAATTTATAAAATGCGCTGTGGCAATATTGATGTAATCGACTAATGAGTAAGTACTATGCCGACCTGAATTTTTAAACACATGCAAAAGGGAAAGCGTAGTCACTGTTGAAAATCAATTTTATCCGTCCAATATACCTACAATAAATTTAGCATTCTCAAATTGTTAACTACTAAAAGTGAACGTAACAATATTTACAATATGTTCGTTTATCTTTTTAAAATTAATTTAGGCATAGGGGCATAAGGCTTTTTAAGGGTTGAAAATTTGGATTACATAGTAAATCATGTTCAATAACATGAGAGAAGCTTTATTCAACATAATTAAATAAGATGTGAACCCTAAAATGCTTAAACCTAAATATTTTCTATTTTTTCAAGAAGAGGTAGTTTTGACCCCTTAAAAACAAAAAGCACAAGTCGGGCATATGTCACTTTTGAAATAAAGGATAAGATGGACTACCCTTCTGAATATGGCCCTTAGGTCCCTACTGACACGAAGGCTTTAAACCGCTTGTGCATAATTCTTATGAATTTAGGTTCTAATTCGCGGGACTATCGCTAATAATACTTTTAAGATTTTTTAATATCACAATAAACATGTATTTTCTTATTAATAACTCGATTACAAATTACACCGAAATCAAACACCTTTTATTATTATTAACACGCTATTATCTGTACTCATAAATTGATACGAGTAGATACACCATAAATATTTATTACTTATTATTATTATTATTGCTCTTATCGCAAATACCACTCAGTCGGACAGGAATTGAATCGAACCGATTGAACGCATTACTCAGGAGACCTTCATTAAAAATAAGGTTGCCTAAAAATTATACACATATTCCAATATTTTGACATAACATTATGATTACACCAATTTACATATTATGCATATTGGCTCTTATAAATATTTAATATGTTTTCATATGATTGATTATACAGACGTAAATATAATGACGTTTCATGTTTATTTGATAATGACATTCCTTTATTATTATAGGCCAAAACATTTGCCTGATTAAACGCAGGAATTTATTTGAGTCTGAAAGTAAACGTATGCAAATAATTGAGATTTCGGGTACAAAGTTAATGTTTCACTTATGATTAACTTGAATTTTTTCGTGTTATTTTAAAATAGTCTTATACAAGAGGCGGCTGTCACTGATGACTTTTTATTTACCTCACAAAAAAACAAGATTTCTATTTCCGCACGATTACTATGGAGGATCTAAAGAGCCATAAAATTGACGCGGCCCGAAACGAGCTGTGACGTCACAGCCTACAATATTCGGTAGGCGTTGCGCCGGAAAGCGACCGAATGAACTATGAAAACAAGCGGTCGAGTGCTGGGATCTCCCGTAGCCGACCGAATCGGTCTTCTCGTCGTCTGTGACTTTGAACCTGTTTGAAACGGGGCGTCATATTTTGCATATATTATTTTTCAGTACGGTAGAACATTTTTATGCAATAAAAAATGGGAATGATCCTATTGTTCGGTTAGTAATTCTAAGCAAAATTCATATATATTTAGGGTGGGAGGAGGGATTCCGATGGGTTGAGGCGGAAAATGAGTCAGAACTAGTGTTGTAAATGAAAATGGAAATTTCCGAACATGGAAATATGGGAAATATTAAAAAATATATTTAAATCTTGTCATAAACGAATCAAATCGGATGTTTATTAATATATCTTTCATATTTTGTAACCCTATAAGCATTAAACTTAGGTTCTATCGTGCCATACGTTTTCTGTGACGTTCAAATCAGGGCTATTCGATGGCCAGGACAATACATTGATGTAGTTGTTTCCCAACCATACCTTTGTGGTACGTGCTATGTAACATGAGGCACAATCTTGTTGGAACATACAGTTTCCGTCAGGACAAAGACTTTCAATTGACAGTAAAGAGGTTTGCAAAATGTCTTGGTACTTCTTTGCATTTACAGTCCCCTCTATTAGTTGTAATGCGCCCACTCCGGCAGCCCCAATCCATTCCTCTACAAACTTGACAACCTCTTTAGGCAATCCGTATGAAATGTCTCCTTCTTCATTCTTATCACTCTCTTGCGGTGATAAGACATAAAACTAAAGATAGCGTGTTTCCAGTCATTGGAAGTCCAAACCTCTAATTATAAAAGCTTTTATTTTGCCTAAAACGTTGAAAATAATTGAAAAACTGTTTACGTAATACCTTTGTTCGCTTTGTAAAAACCAAGACCCAACTGGTGAAATAGTTAATCCATTTTCGCTGTTCCAACAAGCGGTAATTTCCCGTAGAGTGCTGCGACGTCCCCTTTTATAAATTTTTGCCAGTTGTCGTTGGTTCTGCGACGTTACAACTGGTGGTCTGCCAGGACTTTTGCCCTTAATTTTGAGAGTTCCTCAGTCAGCATAATATTTGATGATGTTTCCTACTGATGATTTTCTTAACCGAAGCTCATGTGCAATTTTTGCCCTTGCAGCACTGAGAAACATCTCGCGGAACTGTTTTGAATTGTTTTTGTTGTTAAAAAACTAATTCGAAAAGTACCAACAATGAACACCTTCCACCACTGACTGTTAAACCGTCGGTTTCATTTGTTTTCCAAAGCACACTTAACAAATTTTATGTGAGGGCCCAATATTTAGTTGTCGGCCGAAACTGCGCGTTTTGAAAACATGTCGATATTGTTCCACTTCAAAATCAAATATTGTTTTGCAAAATACGTCGACAGTTGATGGAACACATAGGTAAGTTAAAATTGTACTCAGCTAAAACGAACTGATCATTGATTTGAAAATACGCGTAATTTTTCGTTAAACTCTGATCGTCCCAATATATAGTTAGGGTGTTAGGGTCCTAATAGGGAAAATCTGCCAATAGCGACTTAAATATAAAACGCTGCACATACGAATTCTATAGAATGGTTGCCAGGTCAATAATATATTTTATATGGCCGCTTAAAAGACGTCTTATACAATCTAAACCCCATTAATAACCTTATATTAAGGCTTTTAATAGGTATAGTATTAAGCTGTTAAACTGATTTAAGTACCGATTGGCCCCCGCAATCGTGTATTAAATCTCGCCGTAACCAGTGGAACTTAATAGACCTAAATTAATCCGGAGAACACATTTTTGCCATTTTGAATTAATTGGCGCATTCGCCACAATATAGAATTTACTGAAAGTTATACATTAATTAAATCTCGGACCATAATCACAAGAATTAATATTTTTCATACCAGAAAGTAAAACTAATCAACATATTTTTTAGTGAAAAAAATTATAGTGTTTTTTTAAACTATAATTCATTCTAAGGTGAGGAGCACAGTGCTTATTATTAATTTCATTGTTTACAGGTATAGTGGGAAAAATCTAGCATACCCAACGTGCTGGCATAACAGCAAAACATTTCAATGTGTACCATTAAAAGTGAAACTGCATAAAAAAGATCATTTGATTATGAAGTATTGCTTTGTTAATCCAGTTAAATGAAACAGACCTAAAAACAAAGCACACATTCAAAGAACATTCTATAAAATAATTCGTTTAAGGTTCAAATAAAATATAATAACGAAGACTTGCAATTTTACATTTTTTTTTCTAGATGATGGAGAAAAAGAAACGCAGGAAATGAAGAAAGGGAAGTAGAAAAACTTTGCGAATCTGAAAAATACATCAACCACTTTTCATGAAAAACAGTATATTTGTATGTTTAAAAAAAATTCCACATATAAATATCGGTATATTATTTTCTAAACGTACTATACCGAATTTTCAGCTACAAAATGTACAATCTCCAAACGTTTTCTTATAATTTCTTTTATTTTGCGTACTAGTAGACATAATACAATGAATTAAAAATAAATATTTTATCAATAACCAGATCACGAAGCGTTTTTATTGATTTTATACAAAAGAACATAAATGGAAACTACGTTTTGAGACAAGGTCCCTCAATTAATTTTGCTTAAATGTACCTTTTTTTTGCTGGAAAAATTCAGGGTGGCAAAGATTTTTGGCCCCATTTTTTGCAAGGTTTTGTTTATAACTTCAGTTATTGATAAAAATACCTAGTTATAGGTAATTCCTTTAACGTGAATCGATTATGAATGTCATTTGTGAATGTTCAGTATTTGCTATCTTTAGAATTACATATACCTACCCAACCTGTTGATTCAATAAACGTAGGTAGGCATATATTTACATACGTATCATTCCATTATTGAATACATCTGACCACTGTATCATAAATGTTGACGTACTAATTTACCGCCTTCCTGAACACCGGTAATTAGGCGATACCAAACAATTTGATCAGTTAGAATATATTAAATCGAAAATATTACCTAAACTCATGTTCACTATATTTATTGAGCTATGTATGTACAATTGTACATGTACAGTTGTATTCATTTAAAAAGCGTACAAGTATTAGAATGAGAGGCGAGCTTTATCATTTTTGTGTAAAGCCGGCTTGTCACATGTCATAGGTTGTCAGAAATCAAATCATTGGCATCGGGCATCAGTGAAATAAATAAGAAAAATTGATTTATGTATATTGAATTATATTTATATGTAACAGTTTTATAAAAATTCCAACAAAATAAAAAAACAATAACAAGAATATTTAAAATAAAATCTAACATTTGGTCATATAACCATCTTTTTCTATTACTTGAGCCATTATATTCTGCATTGACTGAATTATGTTACATATAATGTTCGGATCAAGCGCCTCCCAGCACTCCTGTATTATTTCCCATAATTCGTTTGAATTATGTGGTCTAAAATTTCTTTTATAATTTTTTTTACAATTAAACCCCCAAACATTTTCTATCGGATTAATATCGGGCCTATAACTGGGAGATGGCAGCACTTCCACATTATGAGTTTGAAGTCACTCCGTTACAGCATTGGCGGTGTGAACTGGACAATTATCTTGTTGATAAATTAAATTATTATTGGGATACATTTCTTCAGTAGATGGGAGCATTGTTTTCTAAAATGTTTATATAGTTCAAAGCATTAAACCTTCCCTCAACTCGCCAACAAACACCAGGCCCATGGAGACTTATCCAGCCCCATATATTTACAGAGAAACGTCCAGATCTAAAAGCAACGGAGCAAGTGTATCGTTCCTCAAACCTTGTATTGTCTGGACGATAAACACGAATTTGGCCGTTATAAGTCGACTTGAAGTGTATCAGTAAAAACGACCATGTTCCAAAATTGAGGGTCGCGGAATACATAGTTCATTGCAAAAAGTACCCCTGACTGCCCGCCGTTCTATAGTGAGTAACATTTTTTTCGCAGGTGGATGATTTTTTAACTCAGATTCCTTGACCCTTCTGCTGGAGGTAGGTTGAGAGCCAGGAAATTCAGTATCAATCATAGTATCCCTCGCCGCGCCGTTGCAAATGGATTCTCTCTCAAGTATCCCAAAAAAGCAGCATCTTGTTCAGGATTGGAAATTTTGGCGACCTGAACCAACTTTTCTCTTTAAAGAATCTTCTTGCTGCCAGCGTTGTTGTAATTTTTAATATAGTTTCCTTGGCTCTGTTATACAAATGTGCTATAGCACGAATTATCCATCCCTCTTCGATTCTGGACACTATTTCAGCATTTTCAAGTTCAGATAAATGACGAGGCATTTTTATTTATCTACTGTCAAAGTTTGACAAACGCTACTTCCATGTACTATCAAAAATAATAACGCCAACGCCAATGCTTTGCATTTTTGACAATCTATGTCATGTGATAACCTCCAATAATAGTCATTTACCACAGCCGGTTTTACACAAATATAATATAATAAAATATAATAATTTTTTTTAGAAATAGTTATTTTCCTAACTAGGAAAGTGATACTTTCCCTCGCGTCGACAGCAGCCCCCTGACCAACGCGAAGCGGTGTTTGGGCAGCTATCTAATGCGGAAAGAACACTTTCCGCGAATATTCTTCGCTAAAGATGTTACTTCGATAGGAGGTGGCTATAAGAGCGATGGTACCGCTCATCGCTCTTTACCCCTAATATCTATGCAGGCCGAGATCGCCTCGTAAGGGGTCGGCCGCACATTTCACGTGACTCTCCCCACAAATTTGATCAGTGTCACGTGAAGTTACGCAGCTTCCTCTGGTCCTGGCTGATGGGCCCCACCGGCACAGCCTTGCTTCTAGCGCTCTCGACTCTTCGCCGGTTAGTATTACCCCCGAAGGTATCGTGTCGGGTAGCTGCACGAGTTAGGAATAATATTTTTTCTATGAGTGTAAAATTGTACTTTTGTACTTTTTTTTTGCATTTGAAATACGGTTTTTATTTCTTACCAAACGTCAGAATCTCAGGAAGGTCCAGGTTTGTGTCCTAATTATTTTCTAGTTTTTAGTAAAACCGACGATTTAAAATAAAACCGCCGATACGAAAATACGCGCGGGAAAGTAACATTGTAGACTCGTAGACACAATATCATTCCTAACTAGTGTTGTAAATGGAAATATTGGAAATTTCCGAAGGTGTCTCGGAAACATTGGAAATATTGGAAATATTTAAAAATATATTTAAATTATGTCGTGTTTATTTTTGATTTTTTGATAGAGTCGATCGTTAGTGAATTTTAAAATGGGGTAAAACGAAAGACATTGTTGGGAAGTATTGCGTTTCTAAAGGAAACAATATTTACCAGTGCATGTATTGCTGTAAAACGTTTTTTAAAAATGTGTCCCGGATGAAGGTACATTTAAGTAAAGTTTTGTAAAAACTGTCCTAACCAAGTTAAAGGAAAATGTATGCGGCGTGACGAAGAAGTAAATGCCTCATCAAGCGACAATGACAATGAAAGTGTGTTGGTAAATGAAAGCATTTTGAGTGATAATTCCACTGTTATTGCCTCTGAATCAGAACGGTCAATTCCAGAAATACCACCACCACAAACGTGGTGTTTGTTATGTAATGATTTGCTTAAAATCAATACTATATCGACTCTAATCGATAAAGTTACAGATATTGCAAAAGAGATCAAGAAGAAACAAAATTCCGTATGAACTTTTACGAACAAAACAAACAGAAAACCAAAATGTAGAACCAAATGAAGGTACCATACAATTGCCTGTAAAAACTCGCTGGTCTTCAGTTTTGAACAGTTTAAAAAGTGCAGCACTAAGCTCAGTTTACAATGAGTTACAGTTGGCCAAGAAGCAACACAAATGATTGATAAAAATGTTAAGCAGTGGATATTTGATGAAGTATTTTGGGGTCAAATTTCCAACCTCATTAACATTTTTGAACCTATTCGCAAATGCTTAAAAACTGCAAAAGGAGATTATAGCACTATTCACTTTGCTGTAAAAGCATTTTGTATTTTGTGATATTAAAAGGGTAACAAATTAACAACAAGGTAAACAAGGAAATATTTTCCTAAACTAAATTTCCGGAAATTTTACAACACTATTCCTAACTCGTGCGGAAAGTGTCTTTTCCGCACTGGACAGCTGCCAACTCCGCCTCGCGTCATCGACGTGTGGTAAAGTATCACTTTCCGCACGTTAGGAAAATAACTACTAAACAAAAACTATTTCATTTCATGTCACACGATTTTGCTTCTAAAAAACAGGACATGGAATGACGTGAAAGGCAAAGAAAAAAAATAATTGCCTAGCCCATCCCTAACCAGACGCAGGTGTTACGTCGAACAAATAAGTGGGTTTGGAATTATTGTTCTGTAAATAGCCAGGTGAGATGATATAAGGCTCGTAGTCATACATGTAGTTCGTAAAACGATTATCTAAACCAGGAACTCAACTACATAAAAGCATATAATAGTATTTATTTTCTAACAGAAAACAGGCACAATGTAAATATAAATATTTCCAGTTATAATGAGAGGTAAGTGCTTGATAACGCATTATAAAAAATGTCTGTTTTGAACAAAAATATCCTAATTTTGATTATTAAATTATAATAAATCATTATGCGTATGAAATTAAATTAGAAAACATTTTTAAAGACCACTATTTTGAATTCCTAGGTCATTGTTTCCCGCTGAGGAACTTTGCTTTTAATTCAATCAGGTGTTCGCCAACAAAGCCAACTGTTTAATTCATCCAGGTTTATTTGCTGTTTATTTGGAAGCATTTGGCTTAACTTTGACTTTGTCATTAACGTCACGTCTAAGTGTTGGGTACATACTTGGGTACATTGTTGACTGAGCTGACAAGTAGAAAGAACTTGAGATAACAAAGCGTAAATAGACACACAGAAACGAGCAATAATAATTATTATTACTGTATCTCTCTATTTATATAACATAACGGGTGTCACATACATATTTCCCATTTAGCGTAATTAGTTTGCATCAATCTGCATATTCATATTTCTCGTAAATAAGTAATATCGATACCGCGATTCGCGTTTCAACGTAATATTCTTGCGAGACTGACCTAGTTTGCCGGTTAGATTCACATTAAATATGCTAATATTTGCAAATGTTATCGTTGCGTATCTAATCTGGAAACGAGTGAAGCAAATCGCAGCACGGTCTAATCGCAAAATGCCCGTTATGTAACGATCAAATGGTATACCTGGATCGTTCCATCACTCATTTCTTACATGGTGGTGATGGTCAGTTGTGTATAACTCAACTGTTTTTATTGAAAATCCTACTAGGTAAATTATGGTTTACGCAGTACAACAGTGTCCGAAAAATAACCCCATTGTCGCCCAAATAGTCCGGTTCAAAAAATTGGGTTAAGATTACAGAAATTCGCAGAGCTAAAAATTTATACGAATGTTCGGAACAATTATAAATGAAATGTGAAAAGTCCCCATCGATCCCATATTTGCAAAAATATTTATTCATGGTCAAAGTTGGCAAATATGGATTTCTTGCGTTTTTCAGCCAAACGGTAAGTTTTATCGTAAAAATAGTCAGGCAATATTTGTAGATAATGCAATTATTTATAAAGTTCGGCTTTACACTTTTCCTCCTAAGCGTCACCGTGTCCGAGATAAAACAATTTAAAAAGTTCAAAAAGTTTTACGCCCTGCAATTTTATAGTGTACACTTATAGAAAATTTTAGGGATAGTCAGGGCGCACATTTATCCCAGCCGTAAAATATTTTAATAAAATAGAGTCAAATTATAAATTTGAAAAGTACCTAAGCTTTGGCTGACCGCGTGGGAGGGCGCTACTGTATATGTCGTTTCTAGCTGTCAATATTGTTCTGATCCGCCTTAATCTTTGTCAATGCGAAATACTATTAGTCTCGAACGTTCCGTTACAGTGAAAATACGTGTTTATTGTTAATATTTCCACCAACAATATATCACCAACGGAATTCGCTTCTTTCCATCTATGGAGCTCCAAAAAAAATACCTGTTTAGATAAGTTTCGATACGTATGTTTTGTAAAAAATACTCTTAACAGAAAACAAGTGCAATTAGATTGTCTTTCTCCAACCTCTGCTTCTACTCATCAACAT
>CAXKVY010004074.1:0-22825 GCA_964058915.1 Tetropium fuscum
GTTTGGGTTATAGGATTTTTTGCCCTAGGTAAGGATTTTATTTTTTATTGATATAATACAATTTCTATTTTTATGTCCTTTGTTTCCACCATGTTTCTGTTCTTTACTTAGATCAATGAAATTCATTACCATGATTGTTATTTAGCTATCGTTGTGCTCATATTGTTCCGAATAGGGAATTCTACAAAGTAAAAAATTAATATTAGGCTTAGTTAAGTTTTCCCCATTTTGTATTCCATCCGTCAACACATAATATATCATCGTTTACTAATTGTGTCTATTGTACAGTTGTATTCATTAAAAAAGCGTACAAGTATTAGAATGAGAGGCGAGCTTTATCATTTTTGTGTAAAGCCGGTTTGTCACATGTCATAGGTTGTCAGAAATCAAATCATTGGCATCGGGTATCGCTGAAATAAATAAGAAAAATTGATTTATGTATATTGAATTATATTTATATGTAACAGTTTTATAAAAATTCCAACAAAACAATAACAATAATATTTAAAGTAAAATCTAATATTTGGCCATATAACCATCTTTTTCTATTACTTTAGCCAATCTATTCGGGGTTGACTGAATTATATTACATATAATGTTTGGATCAAGCTCCTCCCAGCACTCGTGGATTATTTCCCATAATTAGTTTGAATTTTGTGGTCTAAAATTTCTTCTATATATTTTTTTTCACAATTAAACCCCAAACATTTTCTATCGGATTAATATCGGGACTATAACTGGGAGATGGTAGCACTTTATGGTACCACATTATGAGTTTGAGCCACTCAGTTACAGCATTGGCGGTGTGAACTGGACAATTATCTTGTTGATAAATTAAATTATTTTTGGGATACATTTGTTCTGTAGATGGGAGCATTACGTTTTCTAAAATGTTTATATAGGTCAAAGCATTAAACCTTCCCTCAACTCGCAATAAAACACCAGGCCCATGGACACTTATCCAGCCGCATATATTTACAGAGAAACGTCCAGATCTAAAAGCAACGAAACTAGTGTATCGTTCTGCAAACCTTGTTTGTATTGCCTGGGGAATAACCACGAATTTGGCCGTTATAAGTTGACTGGACTTTCATCAGTAAAAACGACCATGTTCCAAAATTGACTGGTCGCGGTATACATAGTTCATTGCAAAAATTAGCCTTGACTGCAGCCGCTCTATAGTGAGTAACATTTTATTTGCAGATGGACGATTTTTTAACTCAGATTCCTTGAGCCTTCTGCTGGAGGTAGGTTGAGAGCCAGGAAATTCAGTATCAATCACAGCATCCCTCGCCGTCGGAAATAGATTATCTCTTAAGTATCCAAAAAAAGCAGCATCATTTTGGAACATTAGGGTTGGAAATTTTGGGACGACCTGAACCAACTTTTCTCTTTAAGGAATTTTCTTGCTCCGAGCGTTGTTTAATTTTTAATATAGTTTTATCGTTTCTGTTATACAACTGGGATATAGCACGAATTTTCCATCAATTTTCGATTCTGGACACTATCTGAGCTTTTTCAAGTTCTGATAAATGACGACGCATTTTTATTTATCTACTGTCAAAGTTTCTCAAACGCTACTTCCATGTACTATGAAAAATAATAACGCCAATGCCAATGCTTTGCATTTTTGACAACCTATGTCATGTGATAACCTCCAATAACAGTCATTTACATAAGCCGGTTTTACACAAATATAATAAAGCTCGCCTCTCATTATAATACTTGTACGATTTTTTAATGAATACAATTAACTGTACTTCATTTTATTTATTTCTTTTTTTAAGCTGAGCTAGTTTAGGCAAACGTTTATTGCCCACTTTAATCGCTTTTGAATATAATCTGGAGGGTAAGAGAATCCACTTTTTTGAATATCCACTTTTCAGTCTGAAGTATGATTATTAAAGAAGTATTATTTATACTAACACTAAGTACACTAACGAACGACCTGAACGACCATCTAACGACTGATTCGAAATAGTCGAAGTTAAGCAGATACACTGTGCATTGTGCAATAGGTAACAACACCCCGGGGGATCGAGATGGGATTGGTAAATGAAAGCATACATTCGCATAAATATTTCGTATGCGTTATCGGCCTGAATTATTATTATGGATATTTTGGCAAATAATTAAATAAAGTAAGTAAATGTTAAATTGTAAATTTAATATATTATATATAGTTTTCATTTGTCTGTGGTGCCTAGCATTTTGCGTGTGGTGCTTGAGCACGCGGGCACCACTATTGTTTGCCGTCACTGTTACAACCTTAACATTGTACATTGTAGTCTATTAGGACAACGCATTTATTTATATCTTTCATACTGCCTCACAGCGAAGGTCACAAGTACAATAGAAAGTGACTGGAACTTATCGATTCAATAAAAAGTCCAATAATTAAATTGAGTGAACGCGGATAGCGGAACTCATAATTAAATTGATCGATAATATGACATTGTTATTATATTCATTAATACATGACTTTCATTTCGCTTTAGATATGGATTTATCTACCATATAGGTATGTCGCATGAAGCATGGATAATTAATGATTATTATTTACAAGGGATCTACTTAAATAGTTTCATTATAAGCAGTTTTCGTAACTACACATTAAACCTATACGTATAGTCGTAAAGTAACAGAGAAATATTTTAATATGAGTTTAGTAACTGAATACGGCTCTGCTTAATTGATCTGACCCTCAATTTTGCAGATTCTACGATTATACGTTTTATTACAACTGTACCAAATGTTAATGACATCGCCGCTGAGTTATTTGAAAATTTATTTACAATTATTCCAAAGCAGTTTACAAACATTCGTTCCTCTTTTACGCTGATTCTCATGCTACAAATCATCCCCGTAATATTGGATGGTTTCTGCTTGTAAATATTAATTTCGGCAGACAAGCCATATAGCTATAGCTGGAAATTTTGGCGTCGCGTCATTTCGCAATATAAGTTTTCGGCGCCTCTAATTGAAATTACACCTAGAATTTGGAAACCTAGGAAGGGAAGGATCTTGAGATCATTGGTTCTTTATGCTCCTTTAGGGTTATTAAAGACGAAGAACAATTTCCGATTGAAAAGAGTTTTAGCACGGTAGGAAAATTATATGAATGCGGTATAAAAAATGTTCGCATGACATGACAAGAAAATGCTTTATCAGACAACCGTACATTGCGTATCTGGTAGTAAATGCTTAACATTTCTTGATGATTGCGAAGATTGTCAGGAAAACCTGGTCCACGTGAAGATATCCTACGAGGTTTACAGGTACAATTTTTTTCGTGAAGTTTAAATACTTCAAGAAAATATTAGTACTAATGACTTAATTCCTAATTAAAATTGGAACTGCCCAGAAACAAATAATACAATACAAAAATAGGTTGTGTAAATATGGAAAAGTATCATATTTCTGTACTTCTTCATAATAGTATATTATTAAACAAGCAATTAATTCACTCGGGCGACTTGCGCCTTGCGTGAATAATGGCTATCAATTGCGAGTTGAGTACTACACTTTGTCCACCACCATAATATGCAATTTTCTTGAACAAGTTTTTTAGTGCTTGCGTTTGCGCTTGTGGGGGAAATGTCACAAAAATATTTTTATAATGATGTCATTATAAAGGGTCCGCCAATAAGCGCGCTCGATCTTTAAAATGAAATAAAGCAAGTTGTGTGAGAGGTATAAATGAAATTTATTTTTTGTTTGAAAGAGTATTCGAAGGCATTATGTATGGAAAATAATATCGGTCAAATGTCCACCTCGGCTTCGCTGGGTGGCGCGCATACGAGAAGTCCAATTTTCAATGACTCTGGCGCACAAATCGGGCTGTATTTCATCGATGGCGTGGCGTATGTTGACTTTGAGGGCATCAGTGTTTTGTGGTTGGTTTGCGTAGACCTGTGATTTAAGAAAACCCCACAAGAAATAGTCTAGTGGGGTTAAATCGCACGATCTCGGTGGCCAGTTGATGTCGCCTCCGCGCGAGATAACCATTCCTCCGAAGCGCTCGTGCAGAAGATCCATTGTGGCGCGCGCTGTGTGGCTCGTAGCGCTGTCCTGCTGAAACCACATATCCTCGACATCCATATTGTCGATTTCATGCCAGAAAAAGTTCGTTATCATGGATCTGTATCGTTCGCCGTTTACCGTGATGGACACACCATCGTCGTTCTCGAAGAAATACGGTCCGATGATGCCTCCGGCCCAAAATCCACACCAAACAGTTACCTTTGCTGGGTGCATTGCGACCTGGTGGACCTCCTGTGGATTGTTCTCGGCCCAATAACGGCAATTCTGCTTGTTGACATTCCCATTTAACCAAAAATGTGCCTCATCGCTGAAGATGATTTTGCGACCAAAATCGGGGTCGACTTCCAACTGCTCTAAAGCCCAATCAGCGAAGATACGGCGCTGTCTATGGTCGTTTATTTTGAGCTCTTGTGTCAGCTGGATCTTGTACGGATGCATGCCCAAATCCAGATGCAAGATTCGGCGAAGTGATGTTTCCGAAAGGCGGAGTTCCTGTGCGCGACGTGAAATTGACTGTCGCGGATTTTCACGCACACTATCGCGCACAGCGGCGACATTCTGGGCAGATCGGACGTTTCGACGACGCGTCGGTGTTGGCTGATTGTTCACCGAACCGGTTGCCTCGAATTTGTTAATCAAACGACGGATAGTCGACTCAGCAGGACGATCAATTGCACCGTAAAATTGGCGGAGCGCGCGGAACGTTGCTCGAACCGATGAATGATTTTCGTAATAAGTTTTAACGATTTGCACATGTTGCTCGCGGCATTGGTTCATGGTGATTTGTGAAGATACACTGAATAATAACAACTACGTTTGTCAACTCTACCACAAACAACATGGCCGCCATGAGCTGTCAAAGATCGAGCGTCCCTATTGGCGGACCCTTTATAATTGAAGATCAAATACACAGGGTGGCAAATGAGTTCTTCCGGACCGGCCTGGGCGTAAAAGTTGCTAATACGTAATAATTAAAATAATAATAACTTTTTAATCATCAGTAGAATTATTGGCCTATTACAATTGATAATATTTTTTGATAATATTACTATATAACACCTCTCCTTTTAATTCAGTTTACCTGAATTAAAAAATGGCAAAAGGCAAATGGCCTCTCGCCCAGGAGATGTATATTGCTGGATTTTTTATTTTGGCTGCTCAGATTTTTCCGGAGGTCGTGGATAAGTGGATTAGATGGTTAGTTAGAGGCTCTTATAGCACTTAGGTACCCTTAGATATATCACGTCAGAATAAGCACAGCTTGATAATTACTGATTTGATCTATTTTGAATTGAACAATTTACAATTACTAGCTGTAATCTATGTGAATCAGATTTTTACTTAGAGAAATAAAAGAAATGTATTTTTAAAACAATATATTAACAAATAAATATAGGAACCAGTGGAAGGTTTACAAGATTACTTATACTCATTAAAATTGACAATTAATAAGCCTGAAGGCTGACTCTACTGGCCTGACTCTACTGTTTAAAAGGTAGCCTGAAGGGCTCTAAATTAAAACAATGCATAATAATTACCTTTGACACCAAGTCAAGCTGAAAAATTTAACATTTACAATAAAGTGAATAGTAAACCTTGGTAAAATTGAAAATTGAAATATTACGTGAGACCCAGTAATTCCTGTGGGCAATAAAAATATACAAGATATACCTTTACTGGTAGACTCTGCAAATCCCCTCCTGAAATGTGGATTTCCTAGGATCCTATGATGCGGCTACGGCTTGGATGTCCAGCGGAACTGGAACGTACCCTCTAAGGGCGATGTGTACCACAATGGGTGAAGTGTACCAGCAACGGGAGGATATATCGTCCAGTCTGGCGTTCAGGAATACAGGCAATGATGGTCTGCTCAGCTTAGTCACCAGAGGAATTTATTCTCGGTCATCAAAGTATAGAAGAAAAAATTACCAGTAGCAGGTTTATCTGTACAATAAATGTGGAAGAAAAAATGTGTATAAATTTCCGCTTGAGCAAGATATCAAGAGCAAAATTTATAACTAAAGTGAAGTTAATGAAAATAATAATTTTAATAGTCCAAAAAAAATGAGCTTTAATTAGATGTTAAAAACTAAATAGAAAAATATCCGGCCAAATGGCGAATAGTTACTTTATTATTTAATTACTTATGTTGATTAATAAATTATTTATTTAATAAAACATTAACTGGAGATGAAAACTTAACTGGAGATGAAAGTGAAATATCAAAAGATATCATATATATATATATATATATATATATATATATATATATATATATATATATATATATATATATATATATATATATATATATATATATATATATATATATGCCCTATATAGATAATACTATAATATTAAAAATATTGAAAGTAATTATGAATTTATATTCCCAAAAATTGAAGATATACTTTTATAAAATATACTATTTCTATTTCTACAATTTTATTCAATTTCCTGTTATACCTCGTTCCTCTTATCTCATAATTATCCGTTATCAGGAAGTTATCTGGGGCCATAATCATATGGGACGAAGACCGCCGCGTAAGTATACCTGATTTATCCAAGTAAACGCTATCCAATTGAAGCATCTTGTTGGGCGCCAAATTATATAACTTGTTATTTGATTTAATACACTGAGATACCACACACATCTGGCCTCGCAAGGGGCGCCAAATTATATACCACTTACTTGAATAAATACTGTTGCGCCACTGGGTTCGTATAACAAGTGGTACTGTCCAGAATCCAAATACACTTTATTAGCTTCCCATAGCAAGTCACTGTTTACTGTCACAACATAGCAAGTCACTGTTTACAATGATAAAACACTACCGAACACTTTTAATTATTTGTTACTTGGTCTTGTCTCTAAGAGCGTTTAAACTAATGACGATGATGATGATAAACTAACGACTAATGATGATAAACTAACTGACTAATGTAGGTTCGCCCTTATATACTATTTTCAAGGTTCTGGAAAGTTATAGAAGCTTCTCGAATATTCCATCCCATTCTAGATTGCTCTCAATTATTCCATCCTATTCTAGATTGTATACAAGGCATCTCGAAATGATCTACAGGGGGTAGTCCACATGTTCTTATACCGCAACTATTCTAAATGGGGCCAGGGTTCTCTCGTTTATTTGAAGTCCTAGATGGTTGAGATTTCGCCCTTAGGGGGTTGTTTCTAGCACCCCCAGATGCAATGTTGCGACATCGTCGGGTGTGGTGTTGCCAGATTGTGCAGTTTTTCCCTAGATCTAGGGATTTTTCAATATATCATGCACAATCGCTTCTGACGATTCTGTAACAATACTTACGTGGCGGCAGATCACTGGGGCACCGAATCCGCCGATGAAAGCCTTAAATTAATTTATTGATAAGGGTTAAAATATATACTATTAATAAATGCGTAATAAATCATATCAATCAATGTGATTATTACTGTAGTATTTTCACTTCATATGCTTTATGTATAAGAGGAACTTTGTGGTTACATTTCGAGAAAGTATACGTATATAACGATGAGAATATACAGGGTGTTTCTAAATTGATGAGAAAAATTTTAAGAGGTGAATTTTCAGCAAAAATTAGGGTCGTTTTTCATATATTTTTTTTTCAAAACCCTTTAAGATACAGCCCTCTAAAGCTGGGATGAAAAAATATTTTTTTATTTTCTCTCCACTATGGAAAAATTGAAGAATCAAATTTGGAGGAAGTTGTCAGTCAAATTAATTACTATTAGTACTAATAAAATTACAGTTTTCTTCGCAAATTTGATTTTTCCCACAAAAAATAAAATTAAACACATCCTTTTTCAAATAAATTAATTTGAGGGATTATTTGGTGAAACAGTCATGTAGGCTATTCAATTAAAGCGTTGATTTAAAGTCAAATAAAGACGTGATGACAAATATTGCCATTGTTCTTGTTTTATAAGAATTAAAATATTTAGTGTAGAAACTTTCTAATTAGTTAAAATAAATGCATATTTATAAAATGGTAAACTATACTGTATTTATATTATATCTCCAGTGATTATAGAAAACAAGAACAATGGCAATACTTGTCATAATGACCATTTGTTTGAGAACAGCCTACTTCACTGTTTCGCCAAATATAACTGGAATCCCCATGGAATTTATTTAAAAAGGGATGTATACAATTTTATTTTTTATGAGCAAGCTATCAATTTTGCGAAGAACATTCAAGAGAGCAAAACATTGCAGATTGAAGCAATCTTTCATTTAAAATTTTAACGCAGTATCTTAGCCAGTCAGCCAGCCAATAAAAAAAATTCAGAGATCTCAGAGTTAAGTCTTTATACATGGAGTCTTAGGAGAGTTCACTCGGAACATTGAGTTTATTCGTGGCAGAAAAAAATAGAGAAATATGAACGAAAATTATTTCAGCGATAGACTAAATCTTCACGAACGATTAGAGAAAATTTAGAGTAATTTACTACGTATTTTCGATGCAATACACGAAAATCGGACCAAAAATAGCGAATTTCTCGGTTAGAATATGGTGTTTTATTCAATCTATTTTTGTAGTTATGTATTGCTACTATGTTAAGTCTTGGAGTGAATGTACGAAAAAGTGATGCCATCCATGGTTAATTATGATATCCTATGATGCGATGCACTACAAGACGCTGCATTCATATTTCACATATTGCCGCTGAAACATATAAATGAGTATACTTGACTTTAATGGCTTTGCCTCTACGAACCTAAAGAGACCATATCACTAAAAACAAAAATAAGCAAACTGATTCTGAAACTCATACTGATTCAAGCTGCTCATGTATCGACTTTCGCGGTAAGATGGGATACACTTATGTACATGTGATAATTAAATAATGGCTTGCACTTCTTTCTAGTTCCTGTCAATCACCTTATTGTTTCACTTTCCCTGTCTCTGCATTCTTGTTTTTTCTATTAGTAGTCCATGACAAGGACTTGTCCTTGGCTTTTCCATGACCAGCTGTAATATTCATGAGTAATGACTAACTCTAGAGAAAGTGTTTTTAGTTGTGTAATGTTTGTTATCTAGTTTTACTTTATTCAAAATGATGCACGTAAACGTTTTCAAATCGACCAGCATGCATCAGACGATGGACGTTCTAATTACACAATAAATCAGTTCATGACATTCAGTTTATTGTGTTGTGAACATATAAACAAGGAAGTGTGCGGTGGTGCCAAGAAATGTGCATTGTTATGACCGATGTACATAGCATTAAGGGAACTTGTTTATTTGCTTAAAAGGAAAGCGGACAATTGGGCACGATTTGCTTGTTTATTTGTTCTGTTAGTCGATTCAACGTATCTGTAGTTTATTTGCTTGACTTGCAGGTTTACTCTTTTTATTTATATTAATTAAGACTAGTCTGTGAAATAGAAATTTATGGAATTTACACTTTTCTTTTTCTTATAATTAATGTGGTTTAAAGAACTATGTAGGTTGTTGAAAGCAATCCGCTGCTTGGGAGAAATGATGGATGTGTCTTACCTTGACCCTGAAAAAGGTTAATCGAGAATCGATCTGGGAGAAAACTGAAATAAATCATAATGTAGTTCTAGTTGAATGCAATTTAATGGTGATATTAGATCGGATCTTTTATTTATAGAATACGGAATCTGATTAAAAGCCATATCATTCTTCAAACGATTATCTTTGTAACTCTCTCATATTGAATATCGTTTTAGAAAAGAAAATAACATGATTTGATAATAAACCTTTTGGACAAACAACTACCCCATTACTAAAAATTCCAATTTTATTTTTATATTATTAATTTAGAATAGCCCAAGCTTATGAGTTGAGATCTATGAAACTCCTATTTTCCAGGCCTGCTGACAATTATTTAATTAAAGCTTCCTGAAGAATATCTAAATGTGTGCAAAAATTTTATAAAGCGATAATATATACCTACATCAAAAATGTCTAAGGAATAAAAAGTTTGTTCCTCGTATATACATTAATTTTAATTGGATTTTGTTACATACCGTTATGATGCCTGCTTAGTCAGCAATTAATTCATCTTAATTTCAGTGTAATATGTCTTTTATTTGATGAAATAATCAAACAAAAGTTAAAAAAAGCACTATTTAATTGAAATTCTTAACATCTAACCTTCTTTACCTTCTATCAATCCAACCTTCTTAATATCTAACCAAATCTTAGCTAACCTAACCTGAATTTGGTTTGCATAATCTTAATTTCGTTTTTCCAGAGTGAAGTTCATTTGCCAAGCGTGTATTTTAATTTGCCCATTCCGAATGTTGTTTTTCAACCTATATTTCTTTTTGATCCTTCATTTTCATCTGCTTACCCTGAATTTCGTTTGCTCAACCATTAGTTTCATTTGCCCAGCCTGAAGTTTGTTTTCTCAGAGTTTATTATCATCTGCCCATCCTAAATTTCATTGACCCAGCCTGAATTTCGTATGTCCAGCTTTTATTTTCATTCGTTTAGCCTGAATTTTGTTTTCCGAACCCAAATTTTATATGCCAACCCTGAATTTCGTTTTCCCAACCTGAATTCATTTGTCTAGCCTGAATTTTGTGTATCCAGCTTGAATTCCCTTGCCTAACGTGACTTATTCTTGTTATCATTCTGCGGGGGAAGCTTATTAGAAGCTTAAAAAAACATTCGACAATGTAACTTTTCAGCATACGTGGGCTAATCCTGGGCAAAGATTCGTCTCTAGAATATTTTTTTTTAAATTTTCATTGCGGGGGAAATTTTTCTTAATTATTTCGACATTTTTGGATCTGAAAGGCGGGAAAATAAGACTATCCACTGGGCCTGCGTGGGCTAACGCTGGGAAATGATCTAGTAAACGAATGATCTAGCGAAACGCGCGTGTTTTTAAATGTTTAGGTATATTGCGGGAATTATAACTTTTCGATTTTTTCGTTTTCAGTGGGCGAGCAAAAAAATTGTCTACTGGGTAATGGATGTAGTCAATAAAAGTCTTTACTTTCCAATTCAGTGGTGTCACCTTCGCAGGGTCGTACCGCTGGTCAGTTGGATTACTTTTCTCCACATCAATAATATTATTATTTCTTTTATTATGATTGTTATCCAGATTTGTCTATATCTGTAAACTACATACAACAGACTTTTCAAAAGTATATTATAGTCAAATCTATTATAAGGGTCGTCTCAAAAGTAAGTTACATTATTTTTTTAAATCTGTGTGGTTGGCGGGCGAAGTCTGGGAGTCTCAGGGAATTTGCGTCTAGGTGTGGTGGTGGCAACACTGTAAAATTTATACGCGCGTGCGTCGATTGATCTGGCTCCAGCCACGATGAAGACTCCACTTGCTCCTACCGCTGATTGCGACGTTCGTGGTGCTATTCGTTTTTTGACGGCAAAAAATAAATATGCTACTCAAATTCATCGCGAGTTGTGTATTGTTTATGGCGAAGATGTTGTGTTATTTTGCTAGTTGGCGCCAATCATTCATTGAAGAGAGAACATCATTACACGATGAACAGCGAAGTGGTCGTTCTTCCACTTCACGCACCTTGACTGTTGTCGAAGATGTTCGAAGGGTCATTGATGCCGATCGGCGCCTGATGCTTAATGAAAAGAAATTAATGAAAATGAATTTTAAACAAGAAGTTGAGAGATGGCTAACCAGTATGGCGACAGAATTGTATTACATTCGATAATTTTTTTTATCGCGGTAGCAAAAATGTATTGAAAAACAAGGTAATTATGTAGAAAAATAAGAAATATGTACTTTTGAAAATACACTTTTTGAAAATATTTTTTACTTTTATTTATTTAAAAAAAATTGTGTTAAATACTTAATTTTGAGACGAGCCTTTATATCCAAATCATATAGCACTTAATAGTTTAGTAAACTTAAAAAATAGTCAACTTCTAACATTTGGTGGGAATTTAACATTCTATATAACTAGATGAAGTTATATCTTTCATGTGTCTGTATAATTCAAATATAGAAGACGAAAATATAATTTTTGTGTCACAACGTAATTCATTAGGAAATAAGCCTAGAGCATAGCAAAGAGGAACCAAGCGGTATAATTTTCCATAGTTAATGAACAATCTTAATGCGATTACTTAATAATGACAAAAATTAGGGCAGTAATTTTTAAATAGCACTAATTAAACGCATTTCATGTGTACACATATTTATACGTGCATTGCAAATTGTGAAAAATAATAATTATACTGATGAAACTCTTGAAAAATATTCTATGTAAGGTTTAATGTTATTATGCAATTGTGATTATTGTGTACAAAAAACATAATGACTTGTTTAGTAATACTGCAGTTTAAGATAAACAAATACATTACAAAAACATTTTTTTGCAATGAGCTCAAAAGATACGATAATCATCAAATAGACTGTTAAGGTTACATAAACATAATGTATCGCCATATTGCAATACAGGGTCAATTTGAAATCCATGAGATTATTTAAACATATAATACCTAAAACAATTAGTCTAACAATTGGTTCGCGTTATTTAAATATAAAAATCGAAAGATGAGGTAAGTAGGTAATAATGAAAAACGCTAAAATAGTAAATTATAAGTGAGTTCGTCGACTCAAGGAATCAGCTACCCTTCCAAATACATTTTTCTCCTGCTGCACTACAGAAGTTAAAAGTCCTGGTGTCGGGAATATAGTAAATAATATAAGTAAATGTTATTAATATAGTATCACTTTACAATTACATTTTAAATACCTAATTTTGAAAAGAAGACGAAAACTGCTTGTTTATTTTTCGACTATCCGTTTCCCGCGACTTTGTTCGCCCGAATTTACCGCGAGTTCTGAGCCCGCGTGCCAGGCAGTGGGAGGGGGAAGCGGTGGGAGGACCATTTTGGTGCAGCGGTGGCGTGTGCGTGGGGCTCGCGCGGTGCTGGTCATTGCTTCTTTATCGAAGATCGAGGATTATTACTGGAAGCAATTTACGTTAATAACTTAGGGGAACCGTATTTCTCTTTTTTTCTTTTTTTCTTTTCTCTAAAATATAAGTAGCCTAAGTTACTCCTTATAACATTAGCTATCTGCCAGTGGAAGTCCCGTCAAAATCGGTCCAGCCGTTTCGGAGCTTAGCCGGAACAGACAAACAAAAATTTTAAAAATTGGTTTTTTGTTATATAAGTTCCGTATATACTTTCATATGAATTTAGTGAAAAGCTCTTATTTTGACATTACAAACACTTAATTTTTATTTGTTAGTATGGATTTAACATGTGCCTTTGATACGGTTAATCACCAATTATTACTAATTATTAAAATTTTGGAAGTCGTGGCCCTGCCCTGGTAAAAGATGCCAGAAAAACTTTCACGTCAAGCACTCTGAATGTCTCCATTGGTGTTCCTCAAGGAAGTATACTGGGGCCTTATTGTTTATAGTTTTTATAAGCAATATCACGCTTCATATAGAAGATACCTTTTTGCTGATGAATCCGCACTTGCAGTTGATTCTAAGGGTATTTACTGAGGTCAGTCTTCAAGATATTGACACCGTTAAGTCTGTGCAAAAATGTATGGCTTCTGCTCTTAATAACATAAAAACTGACTGATTGAGAAATGAAAAACCAGACCCAATAAAAGCTGTAAGAAATCGGCAAACACCATAAAATTTAAAGTAAATCAAATACTCGCTGAAGCACGCAAGCGCAAACTGCATAACAGAGACAGAGCGAATGGCACAGCTTTGAGTTACTTGGATCGAGATTATAAAAACTAGTACCAGTTGAACATCTTCATTTTTCATTTTTGCAGTTATAATTTGATTGCATATCTATTTTTATTTTATATTTATCCCATCTTCTTATAAAAATCATCAAGTCCTTATATAAATCACATGACAAGCTTTTTTGCCTAGGTGTTTTTGTATTGACTTAATGATGGACAAGTCTATATATAATAGTTAGGTTATATTACTTGAATTTAATGAATTGAAAAAAAATATCTTATATGCTAGCAAGTATATTAAAAAGCCAAAAGCATGTTTGAAAAGTGAATAATAGTTCTAAAAATAATAAATATAAAATGTGATTAACCTAGTTCGACATAATATAGTGAAACGTAGAAAAGTGTTATAAGAGATACAATCTGATTGGTTGTCAAATGGTTAGATCAACAAAAAATACATCCAATGCAGGAAATGCATTTGTTTTCCGGTATTCTTTCCACTGGCAACGGAAAACAAAGCTAAAAGAGTCGCAAAATGTAGGCTATGGTGATAACAGGCGTTTCCGCGTTACCCTGTGTAAATAATCCCAAAAGACAATTGTAATTACTGTTATAAGTTTAGTTGATAGTTAAGACAATCACCAACAATTTGTGACCAGTCCCATATGTAAATAATCCCTATATATATTTTAAATAATGATGAAAACAGTTACGATAACAGGCATCAAAACAGGCTTATTCCATCAAACAAGGTCGCCGCGCGGATATTTTTTCTCAAAAAAAACAACTGGATAGGGCTGGAACCTTTGATGTAACTATAACACTCGGAGTAGTTTCCACAAACACCAAAACACTTTCACTTCGCTCGACGCGCGTTTCGCCAACCAAGTTGGCATCATCCGGAGACGATTAAAACTCTTAGTAAGGTCTTATTATGTATTTTTCGGTGGGGATTGGGATGGAATCACTTAAAACAAAAATTTCAAACATTTTCTATCAGTAGATTTAATAATAATAATAATAAATGGTCTCAATCAAAAATTGCATACCAATATAAATTTTATAAAAAAGGCAAAGTCTTAATTTAAGAAGATTTTAAAAGTAGAATAGAATTTTGGACATCGGGACCATATTATTTATGTGCATTCCACCTTGCTTCTAATAAACGATAGAAATATTTTAAAGTTTCCTATCGGTAAAGTAATTCAATTTCTTATGAAGGAACCAGGCAGTTTACTGGCAGATGCTACCATAAGCGGCATTTTATATAAGTATATTTATATAAGTAATAAAACTATATGTCCGTATCAATAGCATCAACTTGCCCGTATTCTTCTAAAGTTTCTGCAATATACTGAGGTATCGATCTCTTTTGCATGAAACCATGTTGATTTATTAACAATTTTAACAGCTGTAAATATTATCATATAAGATCATTAGCCATTCGTCAAAGATTTCAGGATGCGTAAATACCGTTCTATATAGGGCAAAACATTTGACTGTTGTATCGGCTTGGATTGTATCTGAACGGTCCTAGAAAGAAAAGATTATTATCAATATTAAATATAACCAAATTTTCTATTAGAGAGAGATCTTGTTTGGTCCTGCTGCTTGTGTCATTTTAATTGGCGTTAAATAATTTTCTTTCGACCAACCCCAATGTTCGGGAGATATTTTAGAATAATTATTCTATTGCTGACCTTGAAAATAAACGTGCTGTTTATTGATGTGCTGTTTCGCTGCATCTTCTGTTACTTAGTTCATTACCGCCATTTATCTGTCGACACTAAGCGTTATATGTTTATATTTTAATTCATTTAAACATTTCAAAACATTTGAAAAAAATCATTTAAACCTGCGTTGTAAAGCTCTTCTTTATTTATATTTTCAATCATAGAAGTTTCACCTGCTGCACTTAATTTGTTATCAGAATTGTAAGATCAGAGTGTAAGACAAGATTGTTATCAGACATTTTATTCTTGGCGGTTTCAAAAAGAACAATTTCCTATCATCTGTCGATAAAGCCATTAATTACCCTAACACATCAATGTCCTCTGCTGCAACAGTTACATGAGAAAAGAGACAATATAGAGCAGTTTGTACAATTAAACGATCAGCGTCACTTTCTGTTTGACATTATTAATTTTCAATAAGTTTTTCGAAAAGAAGATTAATAAATGTATTTTTATTACACAATTCTGTTCACTAAGAACTTTTCCTTAGTTGTCTTTAAAGGCATGTATTCATTAAATAAATAATTAATGGAAGTTTTACCTATGCATCCACGATCTCTTTCAGAAGATTTAGTTTCATCATTACTATACCCATCAAATACAACTTTAACGGCAGTGCCATCGTTATTATGTAGATATTTGATGTATTGTTTACAAATGTAGGAAATTTTTTGATTTTGTTCCCATTTTAATCTGTGAAGTAACATACCACCATCATTGATCTAGTAAAACTTACTACTATCGTAAACATCTTTTTCACATTGTTCAAAAATATCATATAGCGATGATATCTTTGATGCTCTCATTCCAGCATTGGCAAAAAGAGAAACTTCCTATAAGATAAATTTCGTAAAAAAAGAATTTCTGCATAAATTGTGTTTACACTGTTTAAACAATATAAATATTTAACATCGCACATTGAAATATTTCTGATTTCAAATAATATATAAAAACAAATATTTTAAAAAATCGTCAAAATATTTCTTATTTGAAATAATACATAAAAACAAAAATTTTGAAAAAATCTACAAAATCGGACGCCACGCCACGGTGGGGCATTTATCATTGAATTAACTCAAAAACAATAGGGTTCTTTCATTACCGAAAACCTATTTTCCTGTCAAATATTACGTTTAAACATTTGGTTCTTGCGATAGGGTGCTAACAAGAATAGCAGTATGCAGACAGACGGATGGATGGACGGATATTTGGGAAGAAAAAAATATTCGGATTTTGTCAAAATTTTTATGACCAACACAATGGTAGCTTCTCCCGATGAAGTGCAATATACTGTTCGTCTTTCGCATCGAAGAATATCATAATGGAGACGAATCTCGATAATACCTGCTAATAATATTTTCGCAGAGCAATTGTACCGTACTCTTCCGTAATTAAAATTACAGAAGAGATTCCGTAATACGGTCACAATGGTCATTCATGACGCATTGTTATAATATGATAATCTACTCACGTTTATTACCAAAGTTAGTAGAACGAACGGTACCGTATAAACTTGTGAGAATAGCTATTATTATACAATGGCACATTAAATAATATTAATTCTTATTGGTTATCTCTTGTACAGAAATAGTATTTACAAAGGTTACCAGATGTTGCCATTATATTTTAACATTAAGATTTCAAAGTAAATCTAAATTAGTTATAAGATCATATATAGCTTCGTTTGAAGTTCACCTTGCGGTAAAATCTCCCATGCTCATTTAAAGTCATAAGTCATAGAAAATTTAATCTTATAAAATCTTTCTTTCTCACACTCTCTCTCACGATTATATATCTCTATCTCAATATATATATATATATATATATATATATATATATATATATATATATATATATATATATATATATATATATATATATTATATATATATATATATATATATATATATATATATATATATATATATATATATATATATATATATATATATATATATATATATATATATATATATATATATATATATATATATATATATATATATATATATATATATATATATATATATATATATATATATATATATATATATATATATATATATATATATATATATATATATATATATATATATATATATATATATATATATATATAAATTGAAATTTTGGGGCTGGGAATGATTGCCATGCAAAAACGTCATTGATTACGTGTAGCGGTTAATTCGATGATTTTCTATAGCCCCTACTAGCTTACTGTTTAAACTTAATGTACCTACTATTAAATCATTCACAAACCTATCTACTTGGTAATTAGTATGTATTTAATATACCTACTACATATATAAATGCCATAAACAAGCATGACGCGCTCAGCTTGCCAATAACGAGTTACGAGTTACAGCTTTGAGTTTATATTCTCAAAGGATACAGTTTGGAGCCGCTGTACGTACACGACACGTATTTGCATTGAATATAGGTACAAATTGCTACGCTGTCAGATGACGGTCGGGTATTTTCAAAAATACCTAAATCGTGTACTAAGTGCTAATAATTTTACTAGAATTGAAAAATTAAATGTGTGTACATAGTGATTATATTCTGGTGCCCCCGTTACCACGTCCATCAGCTTACCTAACGACAGATTTTCCATCAGCTATTTTCTTAGATATGTCATTAGCTGTCCACAAGGAAGCAGGAAACTGCGTATCAAGACAGGCTTTTGCAGCCGTATCAAAGGGGTTTCTTCTTAATCAATTTATCGTTTCTTCATTTTGAATTAAATTCATCTCACCCATGATGATGGTATGCTAAATCCTCATCTTGCAACCACTTTTTTTTCAATCTGATTATGCAACGTCTGCTAACTTGGAATAGGTTGGCAATAGCACTTAAAGACTACCCAGCATTAAAATAAATTATAATGCGTGTCTTTTCAGCACCTGTAAGGTTTAAAATTATGAAATGGAAATAAATTTAACAGTATGTCACTTTTAACATACCAAATTAGTAAATTCACGGGCGCAGCACAATTCGAATCAACCCATATTATTTGTGTATATTTCTGAGAGGACTCAGGTACGAAATGAGAATATTGTCGCAGTCACGAGCATTTGGAACGGCAGTGTGGTGAAGTCTGAAAAGGCCAAATATCCTTAGGACTAGGATTGTATTTTAATATTTCCAAGGAACGAACAAACTATTACTTCTCATGCAATGGAAACATGTAACAATATAAAAATTAAATCAAGGTCCCGATGAAGTCTGCATCTTAAAATCATTTGGTAGTTATACAAATTAACATTTGGTAAAAAAAATAATTATCAATGTCAATATTGTAATATATTTATATGCTGAAATTTTGTATAAATTATACCAATTAATAAGAAAATAATGAAATTATATGCAGGCAAGTAAGTGCCCAAAAACATATTTAAAAAAATATATTCCTTATATGAAGCATATGCGCGTTAATTAGTACACTCTAATTACTCTTATGATTGTCAATTGCTCAAGAAGATCAGGACATGGAAAATGTCGCATAAAATCACAATGGCATCAAGAAATAAGGTACAAGAAGAGAAGATGATCGATCATCTGTTTCGATAATGATCATCTCTATCGATCATCGATAATGTTTTGCTTAAATGTGGTCACAGGTACTCCAGTGAAAATCTTCAGGCTTCATAATAATCCAGAAGAAATAGATAATTTCTTGAGAATGATCTCATTTGTAACAACATCCCTAAATATAACAAAAGAATTAATAAAAAATTATAAATTTTATTTTTATATTTACCTGCATGAATGTGAAGTGGATAGAAACAGGCTCTATTTGCGTAAATATTCTATGTAATTATTACGGAATCGCCAGAAGCGATTGCGCACGATATATTGAAAAATACCTAGATATAGGGAGAAACTGCACAGTCTGGCAACACCGCACCCGACGATGTGGCAACATCGCATCTGGGGGTGCCAGATACAATCCCTCAAGGGTCTCAACCCTCTATGATTTACAAATAACCCAGATACGCCCCTGGCACCATTTAATAGTTGCGGTATAAGAACATGTGGACTACCCCCTTAAGATCTCTTTGCGATGCCTTGTATACCATAATATTGGGATGGAACAATTCAGAACAATTTACAATGGGATGGAATAATCGAGAAGCTTCTAGAATTTTTCAGAACCTTGAAAATAGTATATAAGGGCCAGCCGATCGCTCCACTCTCCATCAATTTAGTTTGAACGCTCTTAGAGACAAGACCAAGTACCAAGTAATTTAAAGTGTTCAGTAGTGATTTATCCTTTGTAAACAGTTGTGACTTGTGGTGTTTCGAAGTTCATAAAGTGTATTTGGATTCTGGACAGTACCACTTATTATTATAGGAACCCAGTGGCGTAACATAACATTAATTCACGATACATTTCAGAATTTAAATTGTATACTTACTTAATTGTTTAAGTTGCTGAAGACTTCATGTTAACCTAGAAATGTTGCAAATCTTTAAAAATAGAGAGGTAAATCAAAAAATCTGGCTTAATTAAGTTATATGGTCCATAATGGCACAATTCCAGTGGTGCATAAAGGGGCACACACAAATTTAAACTTTTCATTGGTATAAAGGGGGGCAAGGTCTTCCTGAGCCCTTTTTACAGCTGATATTTATGATATGTCTCATAGTAAAATTGCCCTAAGTAATAATACACCACTATAATAATGGGTGTCCTATAATGACCACCAGCAGGTACATTATTGGACACCCGGTGTATTATGGAATATCGCAGCTTTTTTTAAAACTATATAAGCAATCATGCTCCCCTATGAGTCGCTACGATGATAAAGTTCTTTATGGCTATAATAAGAATCGCAAGTCAAAAATCAATTTGCTCTGTTATTTTTAGCAAATACAAAAAATGTATCCCAGTATGTACCAATATGTACTCTACCTCAAAGGTGGTGTGGACAGGAGTGCACGCATCATGAAAAACATAAGCGTTACGAGTTTTAAAATCAATTTTCTCGAACACCGTTAGTCTTACGAAAAAAAGCAAAAATATCTTTTTTGTAGACAATTTTCTAAGCCTCAAACGACCACTATTGTTTCGATAAAAGTAACTGTTAACGAGATATTCGCGAAAAACATTTTATCGTGACATTTGACCCTGCGTAACATTTTCGGTGGCGCATGTATCGATGGGGATGTTGTTAAGAACCACAAAAAGAAGTTTTATGCAAAACTCCAGCTGTCCTCTAATATTTCTACTGTGTAATGTCTCTATTCCCCTTATTATTACATAATGCTGAAATTATTCTGCAAGAATCATTATTTTCGGTAATTAATGTTGACATTAGTAAAATATTATTCCCCGGTTTCATGTTGCGTTTGTATAGACAATTAATACGGTCTAGGTTAGCAAATTATTCGATTTAAATTGTTTTATAACTGACAGTTGACAGTTATTATAGACGTCATGTAAATATTAAGTAATATGTTTGTGCTAACTTAACCCTAGATTTTTTTGCCAAGGCTTTATACGAATATTTGCTATGCAATTAAACAAATTACAGAGACAAGGGCAATAATTTAAGTATTATATAAATAATTATTAATTGACCTTTATCATTACGAAATTTACGCAATAATTGTACAATAAGTGTAGAACTTTCATTTTAATTTCAACTAAAAAAAACCTTACAACCATAAAAAACTCTAATAATTAGTATTGCAGATAGATCAATAAAACTAACGTCTGCTATTTTTAGAAAAGAATGCATAGAAAAAGCAAAAAATGTTTTAATAAATAATAACTATCCTTTTTCTCGAATCAAAAACAGAATACACAAATAAAACAATTCTCCACCACCACTAATCAATGCAACTAATACTCATAAAACATATATTGCCTTATTATATATACCACAACTATCAGAAAATATTTCAAACATTTTAAAAACATGTGATATTCACACAGCACACAAAAATACAAACAACTTAAAATTCCTTTACTCAACATTAAAAGACAAATATCCACTTGAAAAAACTACCCACTGTATATACGAAATTCCATGTAAACAATGTGATGAAGTCTACATTGGTCAAACAATGCAACTTTCTGAAGAACGTTTAAAAGGTCCCAAATATTCAGCTAATATTACAGCGCTAAAAAGACATGGTATCTAATGAAACAGGTCATCAATTTAACTACGAAAATACTTAAGTTATTAATAAAGAACAAAATTATAAAACACTGCTAATTTTGAAATCAATTTATATTCAAAAAAATCCTAATGCATATAATAACAGAAAAGATACAGAACATATTTCTACAATCTACAATTTGTTAATATAGAAATATTAAATAAATTAACAAAAAATATTCTCTCTATATATAAACTTATATACATACTACTAAATATACATCTACATAATATTAACATAACTAAAATTAGAGTAATAATAAAATATAAAATATAAGTTCGTAGGGTATATATATATATATATATATATATATATATATATATATATATATATATATATATATATATATATGTATATATATATATATATGTATATATATATATATATATATATATATATATGTATATATATATATATATATATATATATATATATATATATATATATATATATATATATATATATGTATATATATATATGTATATATATATATATATATATATATATATATATATATATATATATATATATATATATATATATATATATATATATATATATATATATATATATATATATATATATATATATATATATATATATATATATATATATATATATATATATATATATATATATATATATATATATGTAGGTTAGTATAGTTTCTTATTTTATAAAAATTTCCATATAACTTCTCCTTTGACAATCTATGATTTCCATGTAATATAATAAATGTTAGTCTTTACAAATTAATTTTTCTTTTCTTAGTGTATATCTCACCGATAGACAAAATCAAGTTATAAGATACTTGCACAAAAAAGTTTACAATAGTAAAACAACCTTGTTTTAAATTCATATCCTTGAAGCTAATCTCAATTTCTGAACTCTATCCATGAGGAAAAAATTTCATGTTCTTTTATAAAACAGAAATTATCAAAATCAATAAAATCTCAACTTTCAAAATATCTATAATTGATAATTTTAAAAGTGTTCACGAAGACTGTGAACTGGCGCCCATAGCATTACAAATTGTCTACCAAACGATCTTCAGATAATAAGCATAAAATAAAGTAAGTAAACATTTACATATTTTATTTTTAACATATTTGAGCATAATTGAAACCATATTTTCTATCAATAAAATATAAATGTGAACATACAATATCAAATTTAAGTAAAT